>JAVJIX010000022.1:5695000-5937500 GCA_036785185.1 Paratrypauchen microcephalus | reverse complement strand
ACGGGGCTGTTCACACTGTAGGAGACAGGGCTGTTCACACTGTAGGAGACGGGGCTGTTCACACTGTAGGAGACGGGGCTGTTCACACTGTAGGATACAGGACTGTTCACACTGTAGGACACGGGGCTGTTCACACTGTAGGAGACAGGGCTGTTCACACTGTAGGATACAGGACTGTTCACACTGTAGGACACGGGGCTGTTCACACTGTAGGTGACAGGGCTGTTCACACTGTAGGATACAGGACTGTTCACACTGTAGGACACGGGGCTGTTCACACTGTAGGAGACAGGACTGTTCACACTGTAGGACACAGAGCTGTTCACACTGTAGGACACGGGGCTGTTCACACTGTAGGATACAGGACTGTTCACACTGTAGGAGACGGGGCTGTTCACACTGTAGGACACAGGCTGTTCACACTGTAGGACACAGGCTGTTCACACTGTAGGAGACGGGGCTGTTCACACTGTAGGAGACAGGGCTGTTCACACTGTAGGAGACGGGGCTGTTCACACTGTAGGAGACAGGGCTGTTCACACTGTAGGAGACGGGGCTGTTCACACTGTAGGAGACGGGGCTGTTCACACTGTAGGATACAGGACTGTTCACACTGTAGGACACGGGGCTGTTCACACTGTAGGAGACAGGGCTGTTCACACTGTAGGATACAGGACTGTTCACACTGTAGGACACAGGCTGTTCACACTGTAGGAGACAGGGCTGTTTACACTGCAGGAAGATCAAATCACATTTTGTGGAGAGCCCGTTCACACTGTGAATATGAACCCAGCAGCCCTGAAGTGTCACAAGAGACACAGAGCTGGACAAGAACATTTAAGAACATTTAAGAACATTTAAGAACATTTAAGAACTTTTAAGAACATTTAAGGCCAGACACTGCCGGCAATTTTAAGTTTTTTTGTTTGTTTGTCAGATCTCATTGAATACTCAATACTAAGATATCCATAATCCCCTTTGTATATTTTTTGTGTCTAATATGTCAACAAAACGAAGCAAAACATTTAAACCTGCTGGCTCATATTTCTGTTTTGAACGTCTTAATAATTTTAAACTTTTGTCTTTTTTGTTTTACAGATAAAATGCCTTATTTTTATTCAAAACAAACAGCAGAAGCAGAAATTTCAAATTGAGATTGTGTTTTTTCCTCTTCACCTGCAGCGTCTCGATGTCGTGGATGAAGAAAGACTCTAGTTTTGACTCACAACAACAGTCGTGTTTAATTAGACTTAGACTTACACAAACTTCATTGATCCGCAAGTCGCTCACTCATCAAATATAATATATAACAGAGTAAGAGTAACAAAAAATAGATGGAATAGCAAAAAAAAAGAGCAGGAGACCGGTGCTGAATGAGTTATAACAATTTAAAAAAAGATAATAAATGTATATGTACAAATCAGAATAAAACAGAAAAATAAGTAATAAAATATCAAACACAATATGAAATAAGATGTCCAATCACAGATGTATACAGATGGAGGGTTGTGCTCAGAAAGACTATTTCAGGTGAGTTCTAAACCAGGACTAACCGAGAACTAAACCAGGACTAACCGAGGACTAAACCAGGACTAACCGGGGACTAAACCAGGACTAACCGAGGACTAAACCAGGACTAACACAGACCAGGACCAAAGCAGAAGCTCCAGAGTTCTGCTGTAAACACGAGGACCCGCCCACCCCGCTCCTGTCCCACACACTCACCGAGGCAACGGCGAACGTACCGCAGACCCACGGTGAAAGACTGTTAAAGGGTCAAACACTTCAGGTGAACAGGGTTTTCAGGAGTTTTCAGTTTGAATAAATGACCTTGAAAATATAAAAACAAAAATCTCCAAAAGTCTCTCCATAATAAATAGAACTAAATATTACCTTGATTACAGTGCACTGTGTACACTCTACTGCTCAATGATTCTTCCTTACTAGCCCTACGGATTATTCACAAAGTCGGGTTTTTAGAACACACTCATAATCTTTTTATACATTCTAAGCTTTTAAAATTACAGATGTTTATTGCTGCAAAGACGCACAAACAAACACATACAAATGGGTGTTGAAAGCTTCACTCTGCTCGTCTCCATGGTGATGTGATTAAATTTGTCTTTTTTTTATCAAACAGAAAACACTCATGTAGTAATACAGGGAGTGCTCTGTGTTTTTAAACTAGAATAATTTGCATCATTTCAGCCCTGGAATTGCCAATCTCTGCTGAAAAAGTCAAAATCAAAATCAAAGTCAAAGTCAAAATGTACCTTATTGTCAGTTCAGTGGGGAACAGGCGTCACGCGGACGACTGAAATTGCGTTTCGCCAGACGCCAAATGTGCAATTTAACCAAAAACTAAACACAAACACACACACAGCTACACGCAACAATAAATACACATAAAACATACAGGTAAACAACAAGACTTCAGCTTCAACAAGAAGGAACGTTTGAGGTAAATATGAAATGTGCAGTAATATGTGAGGTGCAATTTATAGACTTAGACCTACACCTAGACTTAGCCAAATTTATTGATCCACAAGGGAAATTGTTTTGGGTACAGTAGCTCAAGAATCAAATATAGTATATAATATATAACAGAGGGTAAAAAGGAAAGAAAGGAAAAAATATAGATGGAACAGCAACCAAAGAGCAATAGACCAGTGTCAGATGAGACATAAATACAGTGGTACCTCACCTTACGAAATTAATTCGTTCCAGAAGTGGTTTCGTAATGTGAATTTTTCGTAAGTTGAGTAGCTATTTCAATGGAAAAAGCCTGATTCGTTCCAAGTTTTTTTTTTAATATATATATATATATATATAGTGTAACACTGTGTCCTGTGTAGAGACTGTAGACCCAGGTCTAAACCTGGACTGGACCAGGTCTAGACCTGGACTAAACCAGGACTGGACCAGGACTAAACCTGGACTAAACCAGCTGGATTAAAGCATCGAGCAAATTAATTCCTTTTGGCCGAAATCTTTCTCTGGCGACGTTAGACTCCAGTCTAACGCGGAGGAGCTGCAGATACCGCTGCGGTCAGTGCTGACAGACTCGGACAATGGCTGGGTGACCAGGAAAACACTTTTCACCACTTATTTTAGTCTCTGGACTGTGGGGAGATGCCCAAGTTTGACCTGGGGGTGGCATATCCCTTTAAATAGAAAAGTAATAGTAGGAATAGTAAAGAGCAAGAGCAGCATGGACATCAGTGTGTGTAAGGTTGTTTTTTGGATGTGAGTAACAGAATTAAAGGTATAAAAAAGGAGCTGTTCACTTTAAAACGACCGCTTCGTGAAATCACAAGGTGGAGCAGAGCGTTTGGAGCTTTGGAGATGTAAACAGACGAATAATAAAGTGTGGCTCAAACATGTGAATGAAACAAAACACAAGTCCAGGTGTGTTTTTGAGGAGGAAACGACATTAGAACACGACTAAAAAAGCTCACAGAGTCCGTTTTGTGTCATATCGGAGCTTTGATTTATTTTTATTTAAACTGGAGTTCTCAGTTTGTGAGAATAATTTCATCTGAGAAACGCTTCTGTGGACGTGACTCGGTGAAACCCCCGCGCCGTCACTCAGTGTGCGCGGGGGGATGGGCCGCGCTCGCTCCAATTACGCACCAATATCAATAACGCGTACAAATGGGCGTTGAAAGCTTCACTGTGGAACTTTTCTGCCCGTCTCCATGGAGATCGTTATTACTATTCCACAGCTTGGCCTTAAAATGTTCTGTCTTTTTTAAAATTACAGATTTTTATTGTTGAAAAGACACGCATTACGCACAAACATCAAACAAAATGGATGGAGCGGTGCATTTAAAGCTGTAATATGTAACTTTTCTGCTCGTCTCCATGGTGATGTGATTAAATTTGTCCGGAATCGATAACTGTTATTGTTATCCCACAGTTTGGCATTAAAATGTTCAATCTTTTTAAAATTTAGTGCTGAAAAGACGCGCATTACGCACAAACAAACACGTACAAATGGATGGAGTGGTGCATTTAAAGCTGTAATATGTAACTTTTTCTGCCCGTCTCCATGGAGATCGTTCCATTTGGCATTAAAGTGTTCTATCTTTTTTAAAATTACAGATGTTTATTGCTGCAAAGACACGCGTTACGCACAAAGACATTTAATGTCAAAAGCGCACAAATAGATGGAGCAGTGCATTTAAAGCTTTAATATGTAACTTTTCTGCCCGTCTCCAGGGAGATTGTTATTGTTATTCCACAGTTTGGCGTTAAAGTGTTCTATCTTTTTAAAATTACAGATTTTTATTGCTGAAAAGACACGTATTACGCACAAATATCAAACAAAATGGATGGAGCGACGCATTTAAAGCTGTAATATGTAGCTTTTCTCCATGGTGATGTGATTAAATGTGTCTTTAGAATCGATAATTGTTATTGTTATTCCACAGCTTGGCATTGAAGTGTTGTATCTTTTTAAAATTACAGATTTTTATTGCTGAAAAGACGCGCGTTACGCACAAACAAACACGTACAAATGGATGTTGAAAGCTTCACTGTGTCACTTTTCTGCCCGTTTCCATGGTGATGACCTTTAATTTATTTTTATTTAAACTGGACTTCTCCGTTTGTAAGAATAATTTCATTTGGGGAAACGCTTCAGTGGATGTGACGCCGTTTTCACCTCATGAAGCAAAAATAATTAGTCGTAAAAATAAATAAAATTAAATTAAATTAGATAAAACGTTTTACTAAATTGAGTTGTCCTGTGTCATTTTGAGAAATCTCTGTCCAAATAACGAACACATGTCCTCGAACCCGTCACACTTTTAGTGCGGAGTGTTTTACGCACGGCCCTCTGTCCCGGGCAGGTGGTTTTACGCGCAGTAAAAACACGCCGCGCCGCTGCACTTCCAGAACATTCACACGTTCGTGGTTAAATATCGGAGCGTGGAAAGAAGAGACGCGCGCTGTGGACGTTCACCGGCACCGCGAATTTTACTTTTTTTAGAATTACCAAATCGTAATCGTACATTTCAAGCGTTTTAATGACTCGAATTCATTCATTTGATTTCAGTAGGCCTATTTTGGATTAGAACTGGATTATATTCACAAGTGCGCGTAAATTCATTCACTTTTTCCAAGCTACATTAAGAAATCCGTTGTTAGATATGATCGTGATGAACAGGAAAAGTCCAAAAAGTCCAAAAATACGCGCACGGTTTGAGAATAAAACGTTAAAAATAAACCAATACTTTGAATTCAAGCCGTTTCACTTCATTTTTCTCTTACATTGCGGTGCGTTTTGTTGTGCCAATCCTAACCCGGTGCTCGGTTACCACAATTGGCGTGTTTTACGAGCGCGCGGGGACAGTATTGATCCAGAATCGTCCAGACAGCCCAGTTTATTCACCATTCATCATTAAATGAAGACGAACACCACTTCTGTACGCGCGGACTGTCTACATCCACGAGAAAATATGAGAATTCCGAACAATAATTTACATTTTCAGTTGGATTCAGTTGGATTTGGAGCATTTTTTTAGATTTCTTGCCGTGCGTATTTGTTTGGAAATAATAAAACAAAACCCATCCTCTCCAAAAAGTCCGATTATTTACATATAAAAGAAGAAATAATGAGCCGGGTAGACATTTTCTCAAACACAGCTTACGTGTCACCCATTTTTCATGACGACATCTCTATTTAATCCGACTGGAATCCTGCTTAAATAATTAAAAAATGTGTGCGTGCGGCGAGCATGCGGACGTGATTGACGACCGAGCCCGCCGCGGAGCCTCGTAAACCCGGAGCTGCAGACGCTTCCACTCCACGCGAGCTGGTGCGCCGCTCCCGCTCCCCTCCCACCCCCTCTCCGGCGCGCGTGACCGTGAGCGCGCGCGTACCTCGTGTGTGTGTGTGTGTGTGTGTGTGTGCGTGTCCGTGCGTGCGCTCGTAAACGCCGGGGGTCAAGGGCCACTCCGCGCCCGGGGAGGGTGTGTGTGGCCGGGGTAAACAGCGCTCTTTGATCGGGACGTGTTCGACAAGGCACCGGCCCGTCACTCAGTGTGCGCGGGGGGATGGGACGCGCTCGCTCCAATTACGCACCAATATCAATGACACGTACAAATGGATGCTGAAAGCTTCACTGTGGAACATTTCTGCCCGTCTCCATGGAGATCGTTATTGTTATCCCACCATCTGGCATTAAAATGTGTTCTATCTTTTTAAAATTGCAGATGTTTATTGCTGAAAAGACGCATTACGCACGAATATCAAACACGTACAAATGGCTGGAGCAGTGTATTTAAAGTTGTAATATGTAACTTTTCTTCCCGTCTCCATGGAGATAGTTAGTACTATTCCCCAGTTTGGCATTAAAGTGTTCTATCTTTTTAAAATTACAGATTTTTATTGCTGAAAAGACGCGCATTACGCACAAATGGATGGGGTGGTGCATTTAAAGCTGTAATACGTAACTTTTCTGCTCATGTCCATGGTTATTGCCATGCCTGGAATGCTCCACAGTCTGGCATTAAAGTGTTCTGTTTTAGGTGTTTCTATTTTTGAAAAGACACGCGTTACGCACAAACATCCACGTACAAATGGACGTTGAAAGCTTCACTGTGGAACTTTTCTGCTCGTCTCCATGGAGATCGTTATTGCTATTCCACAGTTTGGCATTAAAGAGTTCTCTCTTTTTAAAATTACAGATTTTTATCGCTGAAAAGACACACGTTACGCACAAACATCAAACACCTACAAATGGTGCATTTAAAGCTGTAATGTGTAACTTTTCTTCTTGTCTCCATGGAGATTGTTATTTCTGTCCCCCAGTTTGGCATTAAAGTGTTCTATCTTTTTAAAATTACAGATGTTTATCGCTGAAAAGACACGCATTACGCACAAATATCAAACAAAATGGATGCAGCGATGCATTTAAAGCTGTAATACGTAACTTTTCTGCTCGTCTCCATGGTGATGTGATTAAATTTGTCTGGAATCGATAACGTGGTGTCTAGAATGTTCCGCAGTATGAAAGTATTCAAGTGTTTTAGCAATTTTCTACACATTTTTTTGTTTTTAAATTTAAAATAGCAAACACGTACAAATGAATGGAGCGGTACATTTAAAGCTGTAATGTGTAACTTTTCTGCCCGTCTCCATGGAGATCGTTATTGTTATCCCACCATTTAGCCTTAATGTGCTCTGTCTTTTTAAAATTACAGATTTTTATCGCTGAAAAGACACGCATTACGCACAAATATCAAACAAAATGGACTGACCGGTGCATTTAAAGCTGTAATACGTAACTTTTCTGCTCGTCTCCATGGTGATGTGATTAAATTTGTCTGGAATCGATAACGCGGTATCTAGAATGTTCCGCAGTATGAAAGTATTCAAGTGTTTCATCAAGTTTCTCCACATATTTTTAAATTTAAAATAGCAAACACGTACAAATGAATCTCTGATCGAACTTCTGAGCGTCTCCATGGTTACTGCTATGCCTGGAATGTTCCACAGCATGGCATTAAAGTGTTGTTTTTTGGCTGAAAAGACGCGGATTACGCCCAAACTTCAAACGTGTACGAATGGATGGAGCGGTGCTTTTCATATATGCAGCATAAGTATTTTTTTATTCATCTTTAATTAACAAAACAAATTCTTTTTCTGCTTTTTCTGCTTGTTTCCATGGTAACGTTATTGGAGCCGTAATATTGTCTAGAATGTTCCACAGTATGTAAGTATTGAAGTGTTTTATCAGGTTCCTGTAGGTAAAAAAAATACATTTTTACTTAGATGTACACATGAATCTATTTACAACTGCAATACGGAACTTTTTTGCTCGTCTCCATGGTTACTGCTGCGTTATGTTCCGCAGTACGGCATTACAGTGTGCATTTTTAGTGTTTCTATTGGTGAAAAGACACACATGACGCACAAACACGTACAAATGGACGGAACGGTGCATTTAAAGTTGTAACATGTAACTTTCTTGCTCGTCTCCATGGTTACCGCTATGCTATGTCCCACGGTAAAACGACGCACATTTCACCTAGATGGCAGTTTTGTCGCACTACGATATGTAATGTGTAACTTTTCTGCTCGTTTCCATGGTGATATTATTGCTAAAGTTGTAATGTGTAACTTTTCTGCCTGTCTCCATGGTTACTGCTTTGTTATGTTCCGCAGTACGGCATTACAGTGTGCAATTTTAGCTGTTTCTATTGCTGAAAAGACACACATGACGCACAAACACGTACAGATAAATGGAGCGGTGCGTTTAAAGTTGTAATACGTAACTTTTCTGCTCGTCTCCATGGTGACCGTTAGCTAGTATGAAATTATTAGTGTTTTTTTGTTTTTTTTTAATCAAGTTTCTACACATATTTTTACTTAAATATCAAACACGTACAAAAGAATCTTGTATTTACAGTTGCAATACGTCTTTTCTACTAGTTTCCATGGTTACTGCTGTGCCTGGAATGTTCCACAGCATGGCATTAAAGCTTTTTTTTGCATCCGTTGTCGCACAAATGGATGCAGCGGTGCATTTAAAGGTGCTCCCGAGACTAAAACGACGCACATTTCAGTTCTGTTGCACCACGATATGTCACGTGGAACTTTTCTGCTCGTTTCCATGGAGACGTTATCGCTCTGAAACGTTCCACAGCGTGACATTGAAGTGCGCTATCTTTCTCCATCATATCTGCGTTTCTGTTGCTTAAAAAAAACTGTGAGCGTATCCGCCCCTCCACAGATCCGACCGGTGACGTCGCGCCTCGAATGTTCCGCAGTACGACATTAAATTGACATTATATCCTTTTCAAATAAAGTGTTTGTATTGCCAAAAAAAGACGTGTTTTTTTTTTTATTTAGAGAGTGTGGGGTCGCCTCTCCACAGATCTGACCAGTAACTTGGCCCGGTAGCTGCTCGTTTCCATGGAGACAGGTACATTTAATGCCCTATTTTGGCACATTCCAGGCAAAGCAATAGCATCAGTGCAGACAACCAAAAAGTTACGCAGTGAATCTTTAAAGCTCGATATATTTGACTGTGGGCCTGTTTACACGAGAGCGCTTACGGGTAAAAACGACAAAATATTTTATCGGAAGTGCCTTTCGTTTAGACGGTGACGGCGTTTTGGGGGCTTAAAAACGCAAAAAAAACTGAAACCGTCCTCCAAAGTGGAAAACTCGAATATGCAGTGTTTTCGTCTGCACTGCCCAAGACGCAAAAGGTCAAATCTGCTGACGTCCCGTACGCGTTTACGTCACATCGGACCATATATCAGTGCACTTTGTTTGGCTGCACTCCGTTCACACTGCAGGGCTTAATGCTCAATTCCCATTTTTTTGTGAAACATTTCCAATTAAATGCGACTTGTATGTGATCTCCAGTGTGAACGTTAAAGGAAAATTAACGTTTTTTTACAATCTGAGCCTTATTTCGGTAATAAAACAAGTTGTTTAACCCAACCTTTGTACTTTGGTGTCATTTGGAGATGTTGTAGTTTAGCGATATCCGTTAACGTGAGTGCTTGGAGCAGGCGATTGCAGTCAACAAAATAACACAAACTTTATCACTTTTCAAATTACAGAAGCTCAATGTCTTAGTCTACACTTTAGTTTGAGTCAAAAGTGCCTCTAATCCAGTGCTTCTCAATTATTTTCTATGACGCCCCCCCTAGGAAGAAGAAAAAATTTCACGCCCCCCTCCCGGCGCACGACTATTAATAGTATTATTTGTCTAGAAAATTGTTATTAGTACACCTCTGCATAACAATGTGTCCTTTTATTAACATTAAAAACAAAAAAGAAAGAAACTTCCAACAAACACTGCACTCTTTTTTTGCACTGAGAACTCAAATATTAATGTGCTTTTAATGCAGCTTTGTGCACATTTGTTTACGTTTTACAGAAACGAAACTTAAAAACCACATGGTCCATTTGCATAAACTCAAAGCTCAGTGGAATATAACGTGTTTTTTCTGTGACAGAGGATGTTCTGCTGATGGCAAGTCTGTTCTGTGCGTATATCGCGTATTTAAGGCCGCCGAACCCTGCCCCAGAGCGACAACGAGAGCGCTACTGCCAACTACTGTTGTTGATGTGCAATTACACTTTCGTTCTAGTACAGTATGGCAAAAAAGCATGTTTCCCAGCGTCACACGCGCCCCCCCTGGCATCACACCGCGCCCCCCCAGGGGGGCCCGCCCCACTATTTGAGAAGCACTGCTCTAATCCGAGATTTATCCATAGTTTGGAGTAGATGAGGAGGACAATGCGCATGTGCAGAGTCACAGCTGATTTCGCTCTCAGCTCTCGGGACCCAAACATGAAAGGCAAAGCTGTAAGACGTTTGGACCATCGTGTTTGTAGTACCCACTTCAGTCAGGACCATTTTTTACCAGCAAAGGAAAAGAAAGAAGGCCAGCGGATTCGGAGAAGTAACGCGAAACCGACGGCTGTTCTCTGCTGCTCCTAAAACTGTCTCTGCTTCATTCTTTCCGTATCCATTCTGTCTCCTCATCCGTATACTCCTCTTCAGTCCTCAGTCCTCCATAAGTCCTCTTCAGCCTCAAAGTCCCAATCTTCTGCCATGTGTCACTCAAAACAGAAAAGTTATGAGCATCTTCTTATCTGCAAATCAGCTGTGACTCCGCACATGCGCACTGTCCTCCTCATCTACTCCAAACTATGGATAAATCTCGGATTAGAGGCACTTTTGACTCAAACTAAAGTGTAGACTAAGACATTGAGCTTCTGTAATTTGAAAAGTGCTAAAGTTTGTGTTATTTGGAGACCGCAAACATGTGCCCCGAGAACTCATGTTACGACTATCGCTAATCGAAAACATCTCCGGAAATGCTCCATATGACACCAAAGTGCTATGGGTGAGTAAAACAACTTGATTTATTACCGAAATAAGGCTCAGATTGTAAAAAAAACGTTGATTCTCCTTTAAGGAGGAGACGGAGAAGGACAAGGACAAGGTTTTTGGCCACGGCGTTTTGTGGGGCAGTGGCAGCAACGTCCGTAGAAATGAACATGTTGGTGCGGAGTCGCAGCCAATAGTGGTGGGATTGCTACGTGCATCGCCGCTTCACTGATATGGAGTTTATATACTATTTTCACATGACGAGAAGAACGTTTGTGTACATTTGTGAGCGCTACTTGTACCACTCTCACTGGAGGAAACACGCCCAGGTCGGATGAATGCGACCTGGCCGTTCAGACTGAAGTCGCATGCCAAAAGATCGGATATGTATCGGATTTAGTCATAGTCATAGTCATAGCTTGCTTTATTGTCAAAAAAACATATGTACATGTACAAAGAGTAATTAGAAATTTTGTTTTCCTGTTAGCCAGGCAGGACAGTATAGAGTGGGTAGGGGAGGGGCCGCTGCGCTTGCGCACGCCGCCGACTGGGAGATGCAGAGTGGAAAAGATGCAATACAATCAATGACAATTATACACAACATGTAATGACAGAAAACAATTGGAGAGGTAACATACGGTGTTTGTTTTCTTTGGCGACAAGGAGGAAGGGTGTGGGGCAAGGGAGCAGATCAGAAATCAATGAAATTACGACCACATATCCAAGTGACCTGGATCACATTTGAAAAAATCGGATCTGTGTCGTTCAGGCTGTCATTAGAAGATCAGATACAGGTCGCATATGGGCGAAAAAATCGGATTTGGGTCACTTCAGGCTGCAGCGTGAACGTAGCCCTTGTTGCGACTTTTTGCTTTGTCGTCTAACGTGGTCTGAAGCAATAGTTGAACTTCTTCGTCTGACCACACACATCTTTTTTTGCTACTGAACCTTGTTTAATCCTGGTTTAGTCCTGGTTTAGACCTTGTTTAATCCTCGTTTAGTTTTGGTTTAATCCTAGTTTGGTTTGCTCCAGTTTTAGTCCAGTTTTAGTCTTGGTTTAGTCCAGTTTTAGTCCTGGTTTAGTCCTGGTTTAGTTCTTATACAGTGGTAAAAAAAAAAAAAATCTATACAAGTTGGTTCAGTTTTAGTCCTGGTTTAGACCTTGTTTAATCCTCGTTTAGTCCTGGTTTAGACCTTGTTTAATCCTCGTTTAGTTTTGGGTTAATCCTAGTTTGGTTTGCTCCAGTTGTAGTCTTGGTTTGGTCCAGTTTTAGTCCTGGCTTAGACCTTGTTTAATCCTGGTTTAGTCCTGGTTTAGACCTGGTTTAAACCTTGTTTAATCCTGGTTTAGTCCTGGTTTAGTCCTGGTTTAGACCTTGTTTAATCCTCGTTTAGTTCTGGTTTAATCCTAGTTTGGTTTGGTCCAGTTTTAGTCCAGTTTTAGTCTTGGTTTAGGTCTGGTTTAGTCTTGGTTTAGTCCTGGTTTAGTCCTGGTTTAGTCCTGGTTTAGTCCAGGTTTAGTCCTGGTTTAGTCCAGGTTTAGTCCTGGTTTAGTTCTTATACAGTGGTACCTGTAGCCATGTTTTGTTTTGCTTTTCACTTCGCAGATCAGAAGAAGGAAGATTCTACACATGCGCTCGGACATAGTGATAATGTATCACAGCGCCACCTAGCCGCCTGGCATGCATACCCAATCCAATTCCACTTTTGCGTCACTGTATGCACGCAGATTTCCTCCCAAAAACGCTTGTCTAAACGCGGAATAAAACGTGAAGACGCGACGCCGCTTTTGCATCTTCTGTTCAGACCGTCGTCATACTGTATTGTCTTTTTTTTTCTATTTTTGGATCCACGTGCAGTTGTCATGGTGATCCAGCATCTGCTCCTCTGTGTTTTTAAAGCTCATATTACGCAAAATTGACTCTTGAGAGCATTAAGTCGTGTTCTAATGTTGTTTCTCCTCAAAAACAGACCTGGAGTTGTGTTTTGTTTCATTCAGATTCTTATTATTATTCGTCCATCTACATCTCCAAAGCTCAAAACGCTTTGTTCCACCTCGTGATGTCATCAAGTGGTAGTTTTCAAGTTAATTAGCAGCTCCTTTTACCTTAAGCTCGGTAGAGATTGGTAATTCCAGCAATTCTGAAATGGTCCAAATGATTCTAGTGAAGGTGCGTGGAGTTTAAAAACACAGTGGAGCGCTTCCCGTACTACCACGTGACGTCACAACAGACGATTCCGTTTGAGAGGAGAACGCAGAACTTCTAAATCTGAAACAAAACGCAAATGCAGGTGTGTTTGTGACAAGGAAACAAGTGTAAAACGGCCATGACCCACAGCTAATGTCACAGCCTCATTTAATCTGTTTTTATTATTATGTTGATTTTAGGTCCAAACACCTCACGTCGGTCTGTTTTGGATGCCTGTAACTCCGGAACAAAATAAAAATGCACCGTTTCCCATTTAAATTGTGTTTTAATGTCCACTGACCATCGGTAACAAAGCGAAATATTTCCAGAAATTTCCCGTGAACCACCGCGGTTTGGAAGCGCGTCACGGCCCGCCGGTGTGGCGTTTTATCCAAAATGACGCAATGGCACTGCGGTGGTTTTACGCGCGAGTGGTTAAAACGTAAAACACACCAGTGTTCATTAACTTTTTACGTGAGTAGTAGTTTTACCCTTTACCCCTACTTTGAACTTCTACTTGAGAATACTTTGAAGTACAAATATTTTACTCCACCCATTTAAATATTTTTGTAAAATATAAACTAGGGATGCACCGATGTGAAAATTTTAGCCGATACCGATATCCGATATTAATGCTGCTGTTATCGGCCGATACCGATATTTATTTATTTTTAATTCTGAGATAACATTTTATACAGACTGAAAATCATGCAAAATTTATTTTTGAATGTCTTCTTTTATTTTCAAAATGTGTTTTGACTCCTGATTTATTTATTTTTTTCAATTTAATTTTTTTTTTTATAGTGTAACTTTTTTTTTTTTAATAGTGTAACATTGTGTTCTGCGTCCTGATTGGCTAAGGGACCTTTGCCGATTGACGTTATAGATGGGGGACGTGGGGAGGGACCGGGACCAGACTGGAACTAGACCAGGATCAGACCAGGACTAAACGTGGACTAAACCAGGTCTAGACCTGGACTGGACCAGGACTAAACGCCCCCCCTTCACTATTAATACATTTTGTTGAAAATCTACGAAAGTTTGAGTGTTTAAACGAGAGAGAAATGTGAGAAAACGTTAATTCGAGGGATTACTGTACCGACAAATATCGGTCGTTAATATCGGCCCACTTTTACACATTGGGCCGATACTGATATGTTAAAATTTTAAGCAATATCGTCCGATACCGATGTTAATGCCGATATATCGTGCATCCCTAATATAAGCTAATGTTCCAACACCAGATTCATTCGAAAATTTCTAGCTTCCACTGGTATTAAACCAAAGATGTTCATTTTTCTTTTTCTTGGTTTATTTTTTAAAGACAAAACCGTAACGTGGATTTACCCCGCTGACTTGCAGCAGCAGCCGAAACATGTCAACAAGGTAAATACACATTACTGTTTTGTATTTAATTAAAAAATAACTAAATAAGAAAAAAATCAAGTACATAAGGAGACAAAATGAACATCTTTGGTCTAATATCAGTGGAAACATTTTGCTTTTAGCTATAAATCGTCAAATTAATTTGGTGTTGGGACATTAGTTTATAATTAACACAAATATTTAAATGGGTACTTGGTCATGAGCTCTGGGTAATGACCGAAAGGACGAGATCGCGGATACAAGCGGCCGAAATGAGTTTCCTCCACAGAGTGGCCTTAGAGATAGAATGAGGAGCTCAGTCACACGGGAGGAGCTCGGAGTAGAGCCGCTGCTTCTCCACGTCGAGAGGAGCAGCTGAGGTGGATCGGGCGTCTGTTCCGGACGCCTCATGAACGCCTCCCTCAGGAGGTGTTCCGGATACATCCCACTGGGAGGAGGCCCTGGGGAAGACCCAGGACACGCTGGGGGGACTATAGCCGCGTCTCAATTCTCAGACTGCACAGTTCGGAGAGTTTTTTTAAGGGTACTCAGACTGCGCTCAGGACTGTGCATACTTGTACAGCCCTGAGTGCAGACTGCATGGGCGTCGGCGAAATGCGACAGGTCTCGCAACGTCATCAGGCTGCACCGCAAGATGGACGCAGTGATCAGTCACTCCGTGCCGACTCGCTCCTTTGCACTACAGAGGGTGGTGCGAACGGCAGAGGACATCACATTTACCACAGCAGGGGTCTGCGTAAGGCACGCAGCATCACTAAGGACCATACTCATCCAGCACAAGCACTCTTCCGTCTGCTACCCTCTGGTAGACGATACAGGAGCCTGCAGCACGCACAAAAACACTCAAAGACAGATATTACCCCCAAGCTGTCAGACTACTGACCTCTGGATAATACTCTAAATAATACTGAACTCTCAATAATACTGCACTAAACTACTTTTCATTACGCAGAATATGTTTACTGCTGCTGCTCTGTATGAATATATCATGTCTGTCACTACCTCACTGTAAATTACTGTTACCTGTGCAATAACCTGTGCAATACTTATACTATATTATGTGCAATCTGTGAAATACTTACACCTTATTTAATCCTACCTGCACCTTTGTACATTGTACTTTGTATTTTTATTACATTTTATTACATATTTTTATTATATTGTTTACTTCTCCCTCTGCACTTTTGCAACACTTTTTACCATGTACTATTATTGCTGTTATTAGTACTTCTATCTCAGCAAGTCAAATAAACAATCTTGAATCTTGAACTACCAGATGCAGCCGCTGACTCCATTTTCTGCCGTAGAAGAAGTAGCGGGCAGTGCATGCTGGGATATATGACTGCGCGAAGTGTGCATCTTCACGCATTTCCATGGAAACGACTGCGGTCTTCAAACCACATGTTAACTGCGCATGGGACAAAAACCAAATGGGACAGCAGCCGTCGCGCCGGAAGAGACGTACGTTCCCTTAAAACCACACCCCGAACTGTGCACACCGAGAACTGAGACACGGCTTATGTGTCCCGGCTGGCCTGGGAACACCTTGGGGTCCCCCCGGAGGAGCTGGAGGAAGTGTCCGGGGTGAAGGAAGTCTGGGAGTCCCTGTTTGCCTGGTTACCCCCGGCGACCCGGCCCCGGAGAAGAGGAAGAACATGGATGGATGGATTTAAATGGATAAAGTAAAATGTTTCTCAAGAGTACTTCAAAATCATGAAATAAATAAGTACTACAAGTAGGACAAGTATCTGTCGCGGCGTAACATCTGATTTAAAATTTAAACTTAATGTAGTGTGAAAATATGAAAAAAGTCACACATCATTCCAAATTATGAACATGGAGATTTTGTCACTTATAGAATACTAAATCTCAAATCAAGTTAAAATGACTCGAAATAAGAAAGTTTCATCCTGATTTGAGCATGTTTCACTTCACTGAAAATACAGTTTGCAACTCTAATCAAATGTTGCTTGAATGAAGAGAAACAAACTTATTTCATCCATCGGTGGATCGTTTGACTCGTTAAGTAAAGTCATTTTAAAGGAGAATTAACGTTTTTTACAATCTGAGCCTTATTTCGGTAATAAAACAAGTTGTTTTACTCGCCCATAGCACTTTGGTGTCATTTGGAGCAGTTTCGTAGATGTTGTGCTTGGGGCAGGCGATTGCAGTCACCAAATAACACAAACTTTATCACTTTTCAAATTACAGAAGCTCAATGTCAGTCTACACTTTAGTTTGAGTCAAAGGTGGCCTGTAATCCGAGATTTATCCATAGTTTCGAGCTGTTTTTCAGATAAGAAGACGCTCATAACTTTTCTGTTGCGAGTGACACATGGCAGAAGATTGGGACTTTGAGGCTGAAGAGGACTCATGGAGGACTGAGGACTGAAGAGGAGTACACGGATGAGGAGACAGAATGGATACGGAAAGAATGAAGCGGAGACAGTTTTAGGAGCAGCAGAGAACAGCCATCGGTTTCACATTACTTCTCAGAATCGTGCGCTGAATCCGCTGGCCTTCTTTCTTTTCCTTTGCTGGTAAAAAATGGTCCTGACTGAAGTGGGTACTGCAAACACGATGGTCCAAACGTCTTACAGCTTTGCCTTTCATGTTTGGGTCCCGAGAGCTGAGAGCGAAATCAGCTGTGACTGAGCACATGTGACTGTCCTCCTCATCTACTCCAAACTATGGATAAATCTCGGATTAAAGGCAACTTTTGACTCAAACTAAAGTGTAGACTAAGACATTGAGCTTCTGTAATTTGAAAAAAGATAAAGTTTGTGTTATTTTGGTGACTGCAATGTTATGCCCTGATCACTCGCTAATCTAAAACATCTCCGAAAATGCTCCATATGACACCAAAGTGCTATGGGTGAGTAAAACAATTTGTTTTTTTACCGAAATAAGGCTCAAATTGTAAAAACCGTTAATCCTCCTTTAACTTATCTAGATATTGGTTTTGCAGCATAGGCATCCGTAAACGATGAGAATACTCCAAAATTTTGGTGTATTCGTAAAGAGTTTTGGGGATACGCAGCTGAGAATACACCAACATTTTGCCAACAAATGTACGCACGGTGCAGCAGAAATGTGTTTTAATCAATAGAACTTTGAAGCTATCGATATCATTCACCTTCACAGAACTACTTCATCGCATCCCGTATGAATTTTAGGAATACATTTGCAAGGATTTAGTCGAAATTTATTATATTTTTTTCTATACAGCTCTGGAAAAAAATAAGAGATCACTGCATGTTTGTTGTGAAATCAGCATCTCTACATGTGTTACAGCCATTCCATTCCAGCGTCTGTGGAATTCAACACAAACACAAAGCTGAGCTACTTCAGTTCTTGCACCAGGAGTGGAATAAAGTCACCCAAGAACAATGTGAAAGACTGGGACTAAACCAGGTCTGAACCAGGACTAAACCAGGTCTGAACCAAGCCTAAACCAGGTCTAAACCAGGACTAAACCAGGTCTGAACCAGGACTAAACCAGGTCTGAACCAAGACTAAACCAGGTCTGAACCAGGACTAAACCAGGTCTGAACCAGGACTAAACCAGGTCTAAACCAGGACTAAACCAGGTCTGAACCAGGACTAAACCAGGTCTGAACCAAGACTAAACCAGGTCTGAACCAGGACTAAACCAGGTCTAAACTAGGATCCAAGAACAATGTGAAAGACTGGGACTAAACCAGGTCTGAACCAAGACTAAAGCAGGTCTAAACTAGGACTAAACCAGGATTAAATCAGGCCTAAACTTGGAATGAACCAGGGTTAAACCAGGACTAATCCAGATTAAAAACGGGACTGAACCAGGACTAAACTAGGATTAAACCAGATCTGAACCACGACTAAACCAGGGATAAACCAGGTCTAAAACAAGGACTAAACCAGGACTAAACAAGGACTAAACTAGGACTAAACAAGGACTAAACTAGGACTAAACTAGGACCCAAGAACAATGTGACAGACTTGTGGAGATGCCAAGACACATGAAAGCTGTGATTAAAAATAAGGGATATTGCACCAAATATTGATTTGTGAACTCTTCTTCAGTGTAAACATTAATTATGTTGTTTTAAAATGAATTTCATCTTGTTTCTTTGCAGTTTGAGCTCTGAAAACATGGATCTTTTTTTGTTATTTTGACCATTTGTCATTTTCTTTTTTTTTTAAATGCTCTAAACGATAATATTTTCATTTGGAATTTGGGGGAAATGTTGTCAGTAGTTTATAGACTCAAACAAAAATGTTCCTTTTGCCCAAACACAAACCTATAAGTAGTAAAATCAGAAAAAACTGATCACTTTGCAGTGGTCTCTTATTGTTTTCCAGACCTGTATTTTAATTTTTTTAAATTATAATATTTACACAACGCGACATACCCGACCTTTTTACTTTTTTAAATTTTATTTTATTTATTTTTTATTTTTTATTTGTTTATATATATTTTTAATTTACACACAGGTTTTTACGCACATGCTCAGTGAGAGTCTGTGCGTACATTCTGTTTAAATCTTGTTAGTTGGTAAAATTTTGGTGTATTCTCATCTCCATTTTTGCCTGCGTATCCCCAAAACTGTCTTTACGCACAAGAAAGCGACAATCCCAACCTTTTTTTTTTTCTTTTTCTTACGTTTACGCGCGGGGTTACGCATGCTCAGTGAGAGTCTGGCGCACACTGCGGGGGGTATAACAGCGTTTATTAAGTGATACACTATACTCACGTTTACAGGCGTAATAAACATATGCATATATATGGTTGCTATGGCTACAGACACAAACAAACAAACAGACACGACACTGACGTACACGTACACGTATAGCGCAGGCTCAAGTGCTGTACAGATCACACGGGGGACGCGCTTTGGCACTTTTCACATTGTCTTTTTTTTATGTCCCGGGTGTGACGTTTTCAGTTCGTATTTTACAGTTTTTTTGGGGATCCTGGAGACGCCAAACCCGTCCTTTTTACGCAAGCTTTTTACGCACGCTTTTTACGCACATCACGGCGCGGTCGTTTTCACTTTGGCCACGAATTTCTTCTCCTTGACGCGCCGGTTCTGGAACCAGATGGTGATCTGGCGCTCGGAGAGGCTGGTGACGGCGGAGATCTTCCTGCGCTTGTCCTTGGTGATGAACTTGTTGGCGGCGTACTCCTTCTCCAGCTCCTTCAGCTGCACCTTCGTGTACGGGATGCGCTTTTTCCGGCCGCGGCGGAAGGGGGAGCCGTCGTGCTGGTGCGCCACCACGTCTGCGCAAAAAACACACCACAAAAGAGGGAACATTACGACATATACAGCGACACATTTACGATGTTTGCGTCACACTGAAAGGCTTACGTGAAAGACTAAATAAGGTTTTTCCACACGGGGCACATTTATAGTACATCTAAACTGAAGTGGGGTTGTCAAAAGTCTTGAAAATCCAATACTAATCCATAATGAAAATAGAACCGAAACTAGATCCTCATTTTTCACAGGTATCAATACTAAAAAAGTCCCACTGACACAACAGAACCTTTCCTGAATGTCTTTAGAACGATCTGGAACTGGATCAGAACAAGTATAAGAGCACATAGACTAGTGTACGCACAAGGACCTGGTTTGGACCTGGTTTAGACCTGGTTTAGACCTGGTTTTGACCTGGTTTAGACCTGGTTTGGATCTGGTTTGGATCTGGTTTAGACCTGGTTTAGACCTGGTTTAGACCTGGTTTAGACCTGGTTTAGACCTGGTTTGGATCTGGTTTGGATCTGGTTTAGACCTGGTTTAGACCTGGTTTAGACCTGGTTTAGACCTGGTTTGGACCTGGTTTGGATCTGGTTTAGACCTGGTTTAGACCTGGTTTAGACCTGGTTTAGACCTGGTTTGGACCTGGTTTGGATCTGGTTTAGACCTGGTTTAGACCTGGTTTAGACCTGGTTTAGACCTGGTTTGGATCTGGTTTAGACCTGGTTTGGATCTGGTTTAGACCTGGTTTAGACCTGGTTTAGACCTGGTTTAGACCTGGTTTGGACCTGGTTTGGATCTGGTTTAGACCTGGTTTAGACCTGGTTTAGACCTGGTTTAGACCTGGTTTGGATCTGGTTTAGACCTGGATTGGACCTGGTTTGGACCTGATTTGGACCTGATTTAGACCTGGTTTAGACCTGGTTTAGACCTGGTTTAGACCTGGTTTAGACCTGGTTTGGATCTGGTTTGGATCTAGTTTGGACCTGGTTTAGACCTGATTTAGACCTGATTTAGACCTGGTTTAGACATGGTTTGGACCTTATTTAGACCTGGTTTAGACCTGGTTTGGATCTGGTTTAGACCTGGATTGGACCTGGTTTGGACCTGATTTGGACCTGATTTAGACCTGGTTTAGACCTGGTTTAGACCTGGTTTAGACCTGATTTAGACCTGGTTTAGACCTGATTTAGACCTGATTTAGACCTGGTTTAGACCTGGTTTAGACCTGATTTAGACCTGGTTTAGACCTGGTTTAGTCCTGGTTTGAACCTGGTTTAGACCTGGTTTGGATCTGGTTTGGACCTGGTTTAGACCTGGTTTAGACCTGGTTTAGACCTGGTTTGGACCTGGTTTAAACCTGGCTTATACCTGGTTTAGTCCTGGTTTAGACCTGGTTTGGACCTGGTTTAGACCTGATTTAGACCTGGTTTAGACCTGATTTAGACCTGGTTTAGACCTGGTTTAGACCTGTTTTAGACCTGGTTTAGACCTGGTTTAGTCCTGGTTTGAACCTGGTTTAGACCTGGTTTGGATCTGGTTTGGACCTGGTTTAGACCTGGTTTAGACCTGGTTTAGACCTGGTTTGGACCTGGTTTAAACCTGGCTTATACCTGGTTTAGTCCTGGTTTAGACCTGGACCACTGAGTATTACACAGATATAAGACCATGGGAAAAGAAAAGGAAAAAAACAATGATTTAAAGTTGAAAATCACCTTCTATTGTCTAAAGAAAGTGTTTTTGTGTGTGTTTGTTTTTTTTATTGTTATTATTTGTATTGTAGAATCAGTATTGATTATCGAGTCCAAAACACACTCATTTGAATCCATTGTGAACACTAAATATTTGGTTTAACTCAAAATTAGTCAACGTCAACGTTCAAAATACAGATATTATTCGTTTAAACATGTATTTAAAACATAAAAACACATGTGTCCTTACAATAAGCAGGCTCGCGTCTTCACAAACCTGACTCGTATTCAGTCTGGAGGAGGGCCTTACGTTTCCATGTTGTTCTTTTGGTTATAATATTCCACATTAGGCGACGTTAATAAAATAGATATAAGGAGACTGTTCCAAAGTGTGGCTTTAACTTTCTGTTTCCATGAAATCTCCACAAAGTCTCACACTGTACTTAAAAAAAAAGCTTATTTTCTCGAATTATTGATAGAAATAAAGTTCTGTACTTTCAAAATCGACTGTGCAAAGACCAAAACACAAAGGAAAAGTGCATTATTAGATTCAAACTTAGATTTAGACAAACTTTTCTGATCCACAATCAATAAAATATAGAACAGATGGGAATAAAAAATAGAAGAATTACACAAAAAGAGCAAGAGACCGGTGTGAAATGAGACATACTTATACTTAAAAATGCAAAAATAATAAGTGTATATGTACAAATCAGAATAAAATACAAAAATAAGTAATAAAATATCAAATCATATACAGTTGTAGGGAGTATTGATGGAAAGTTCGGGGCGTTGCCATGGCGCCGTGCTCAAAAACAGACTAAAATATGAAACGACGACACGATAAGCGGCTTTTACACCGAATACGACCCCCACGGAGACACACGGGAACGTTTCAGAACACCTAAACTACAGATTTTACACAGAATAAGAAAGATTTTGTTATTTGTGGAGGTTCCTCAAAAGCAGCAGCCTTAATTGAGACAGAATTCATTTTAACGTACGCGTTTTATCTGGATTTTGGCCTCACACACACCCACACGCACACACACGCATGCATATTATTTAAAAAAATAAAAAATACTTGTCTAATTATCGAAAATCCAACCCAGAGTGTGTAGTTAGGACTGTTGCCGTAGCATTTAACGATTTAAAACAACATTTCTGTATCTTTTGAACGTCGAAAAGTCCTCAAAATGGCGCAGGAAAATGGCGAACAGACCCGTTAAAATGCCGCAGTCTGTCGTAAAAATGTTTTAAAATTCCGTAAAGGAAGCAAAAATAAATAAACGGATTACGTTTTCACAGATTTAAACGCAAACGGTTTGGAAAATTACAATAAAACGACACAACAAATTTGAATTTCCAGGTTTGAAATGTTGTTTTAACGCAAAGAATAGCCGGAAAATCGAATTATAAAATAAAATCGTACCATTCGTGGTGAAGGATGCGGTAAATCTTTACTAGAAAAAGTCCTAAATTAGTTTGCATTATCCAAACCTATTTTGATTTTCAATATTTGGCAAAATTTCATTATTAATCCCAAATCTCTCATTGGAATTCCACTTTACTTTTGCCTCCGTCCCGGAATTTCTATAGAATTTTTGTAGAAACCTTTAAAGGGTGCATAGTCCCCGCTTATTGACCATTAAAAATAGTTTCCTAAGCCAAACCCTGATGCTGGGTGATGTTTTGAGTCACATTTTATTTTTTTTATATCTTTACTTTATTAGGATTATGTGTTAGAGTTTTCAAACGCCGTGGTCTCGTGCCAACGCGAAAGTAGGTCACGGGGACTTTTATGACGGCCGACCAAAATAGAAGCCATTAAAGGGGAGGGGAGCCCGTGTAGAACGTGATCATTTTAAGGTGAACGCGATTTATAATTATTTACGTCGTAAAAAAAATTGAGCGTAAAATTTCAAAAGTTTTGTTTTGTTTTTCAAGCCCAAGGAAACGTAGTACAGTATTTTTCCTCATTTTAAATTAACAACAATCTCAAAACTGCAATTTAAAATATTTTCACGAAATCAAAGTTTTATCAGAAAATAAAATAGGAAAAAAAAATAATGAAATAAAATGTTAAAAATAGGCATAATACAATAAAAATAATAATAAATAAATAAAATAATAAAAAAAAACAAAAATCGGCAAAAAATATTAACAATAAATAAATAAAATTTTAAAAATAAAGAAAAATAAATTTAAAAAATGGTTCTCACAATACGGTGCAAATGGAATATTATTTTCTGCCACTAAACAGTTTTAAATGATAAAAATTCGAAACGAATTTCCACGATTGTTCCAAATTTAAATATTACTCTTGGTCATTTATTTATTTATTTTATTATTTATTTTATTATTTATTTTGTTATTATTTTATTTTAGTTTTTTGTTTTTTTTTATTTATTTTTATTTTATTTTATTTTATTTTTTTACTGATGTGCAGAATACACCACACGCGCGCATATTTCTTTGTGTTTAAAAAAAATAACGAATTATGAATTTTAAAAAAATCAAAACAAATTTCCACGATTGTTCCAAATTTCAGTATTACTCTTTGTCATTTATTTATTTATTTATTTTATTATTATTTATTTTTATTTTATTTTATTGTTTTACTGATGTGCAGAATACACCGCACACACACATATTTCTTTGTGTTAAAATTATGAATAGAATATAAAAATATATCTACACAGAAAAACATATTCCACAATAAAGACAGATTTGTTTCTTTTGTTTCTGTTCTACCAAAAAAAAAAAAATTCAGATGAAAGTAAATCTGAGGCCTGGCGTGTGTCTGTGGAGCTGCGGTGACGGGAAAGTGCCGCTGTGGGTTTATGTGTTTTGAGTCAAACGAAGCCTCCGTGCGTAAAACCGCCGAGTCAAACCGGAGACGTGCGTCAAATACGAATCAAATGAAATTCGCCGCCATTTTCCGCACGCGTGAGCAGAGCCGCGCGCGTTTTACTCGTTTAAAATGGAGGCAAAAACACGCGAGCTCCGGTCCTCAGCTCAGCTCAGACTGATGAAGATCTCAGGGAAAAGTGAAGAAATGTGACGCGATATGTGAGAGTGAAATCATCTGGTGTGAACAGTGTTTCTGAGGCGCTCTGTTCACTCACGCGCTCTAATGCTGTCATTATCGACAATCATTCTGATGGATTATGACAGAATCTGATCAGGTGTTTATGATCCTCAGCCTGTGTTCACGCGCGCGCTCCGAGGACACGAAGGAGACACGCGCCGCTCTGTCATTACGGGATGTGGATCTTAATCACACGCATCACTTTAATCTCATTAATACCGGGGTCACTTTTCACGAGGAGTCACGTGACCTTTTTGTTGATGAACTAATTAGAGCCTCGTGCGTTGCCCTCACCGTGTTTGCCTTTACGCACCTCCACACACACACACACACACACACACACAGCCCGGGGACATCCCGGGGACATCCCGGGGCACACGGGGGGCACCTACCCGCTAACGCGCTCTTCCACAGGTGGCTCTGGCCCTGCTCCTTGCAGTACATCTGTCCGCCCCAGCCGTTGGTCAGGGCCCAGGGCTGGTAAGTGTCCACGGGCAGCAGAGTGTCGTGCCGCGGCTCGGCGCCCAGCGTCTGCACCACGGACACGTCCAGATAACTGGCCATGGACTGGTAGGGGCCCGGGTAGCTGTGGTAGAAGGCCAGCTCTTTGGCGCGGTGGTTCGGGTACTCCTCGGAGCTCACGGGGGTGTCCATGTACTGGGAGCTGAGCGCTCCCGCCGCCTGCGTGCAGGACTTGAGCGCCCCGCGGCTCATGCGGCACGGGTAGTAGCCGTTGCTGAAGTAGCTGTAGGGCAGCGCGGTGGCGGCGGGGGAGCTTTGGTGAGGCACCGCGGCGGCGCACGGTCCCGCGGGACACTGCTTCCCCGTGACGGCGCTGCTGTCGCCGGAGCCGGACGCCGACACTTCCACGGTGGGGTATCCCGCGGAGGAGTGCACCAGGCCGGACGGATGCCCGCCCAGCGCCGCGGAGTGCGCCATGATGTTGCGGCACTGCGTGGCCGCGGCCGTGGGGAAGCCCTCCATGTTCTTGTTGAGCTCGTCCAGGTTATTGTCGTACACAAACATCACCGTGTCCGCGTGCCAACGAGGGCTGAGCACGAGCGAGGCGCTCATAGGGCAGTCCGCTGCACGCGCCTTTGCTACATGGGCTGCACGCGCTCACCACGGCCGCGGCGCTGGAGGCAAAGACCCCGGTGCGCGGCCGCAGCGCCGTTACATTCAGCCGCAGCCTTGACGCAACGCACCCCGGGGGCACGAGGAGGTGGTGCGCCCGTCCATTGGATGAGAACGGCCAGTCACGTGACGTGACAAGAGAAAAAAAAAACGCAGAAGAAGAGTCCAGTTGATGACTGTCAGTCAGAGAGAGTGATTTAACGAGCGGGGCGCAGCGTGACGCGGAAGTGCAGCGTGTACGGCTGAGAACCGCTCCGTGCGTAACGGCCCCAGTCTGGCCTGACAGACAGTGTGTGTGCATTACGCAGTGCGTAAAGATCCATGTCTCCAAACAGCAGAGCTCAGTGGAGACGACATCCAGCTCTATTTAGTGTTTAGTCGCGTTTAAAGCGCCGTAAATGACCCGCGCGTCAGAATGAACCGAATTATAGACACGTTATAGACTAATAAGCAGCGCTGCCAAATACATGAAAACTCTTTATCAGGTCATAAAATATTTTTTTAAATTATAAGATGGGAGGGACATTTACTTTTAGCCCAAACTTTGCATATTAAAGACGGGCTGGCCGTGATACGTCCCGGGTGGAACATGGAGGAGTTCAGATGATCCTCAGACTCTGCGCACAGACTGCGCCTCTGGTGCCAAACACTCTCACTAATATATTTATGCTTATTTCAATGTCCCCCGAAGCGTGGCAATATTACGCGCAAAAATCCCTTTTTAATAATCTTATAATAATTACGATAATTGTCGTTTTTGTTGTTTTAAATTGTATTTTTCTTTGATGAGGGGAACACTGCAGCTCGTTCAAGTCAGTGACACTAAACTTCACCTCTGCGTAAATCTATCGTCCTCTTCTCTGTCCTTTTGCGCAAAGCCAAACACCTTTCCAAATCTCCAAAGCCAAGTATTTAGTGCGTAACAAATAATCGGTCAGATGTGTGGAAATATAAACTGTAAATGGCTGTGATAACTGTGCGTAAAAAGTGGGTCAGGTGAGACTTTTCTTGGAGCGGCTGGAAAATCTTATTTTTAATATTTCATTTTTTTTTTATTCCTAATCCTACACACTGCACTTTGAAAATCGATTTTAAAATACGTTAAACCTAAATCCTATTGACAAAAACGTCATTACGCACGCAACAAAGACGCTTTACGCTTTTTACGCTTTTTTATTACCGTGACCAATATATATCTTAAAATACATTGTAAAATATGTGTTAAATTCTACTTACATTGTTAAAATTTCTACTTTGAATTCAGAGTTCTTATAAATTCTCAAATTGGTTCGTCATATTTGGACCACAAATGGCACGCGTATTTTCATATTTATTTATTAGCACTTAAAGTATACACCGCATACTGCATTTCTAAATCCAAATAATTGTTTATGAAAATTGCTGTTCTAATTTCACAGAATTATTGATCTAAAACGCGCAGATTGTCATTTTGAACGTCCTTCTCCAAACGCACCGCCACATCTGCGGATTAACTGGAGACATTTGACCCGCGCCGGTTCCACTTAAACACGACAGGATTCGCGTGGGAGGGCATCTGACTGAAACGCTGCCGCAGTTACAGTTAAAGGTGAAGATACAAGTAAAGACTAAAAGTAAAAATGTGCTTAAACGGGCCGCGGAAGAAGCGCGTTTCGCCGCGTTCCGTGCGCTCTCCGTGCGTCCTTGGCACAGCGGGGAGAGAGCGCAGGGCCGGATTTGGCACCGGAACCTCACGTGTGGTCCGAGGGGTGGGGGTGGGGGTGGGGGCAGAGGTCAGACTGGGCCCCCCCCCCGCGAGGTCAAGGTCAAGTTTAACACGGGAGCGGGCGCGCGTGAGGGGGGCCGTGGGGGATGAATGGTCAGAGGCTCAAGTTCAAGTCCAGATATTGCCCCCTTCCCCTCCTCCACCTCCACCTCCACCTCCAGACGCACCGACGCCTGCACGAAAACGCGGAAGAAATACTCTCCATAAATGATTGACTGAAATCCAACAGCTCCGGAGAGACGTGAACGCACCACACAGCTCTGTAAACAAAGAGACCACTGCAGAATGATCCGTTTTTCTGATTTTAAAGGAACATTTTTGTTTGAGTCTATAAACTACTGACAACATTTCCCCCAAATTCCAAATAAAAATATTATCGTTTAGATCAGGGGTGTCAAACAGATGGCCCGGGGGCCAGATCCGGCCCTCCAAGACCTTTAATCTGGCCCTTGGCTGATTTTCTATTCAAATATTTTAATTATATTAAAATTTTCTATTAAAATAATGGTAATTTTCTGTGCCTCTTTTCTGCGCATCTTAGCACAGCAGCGGTTCCAGTGTCTCTGTGCTTGGCTGCCACCAGAGCAGCACAAATGAAAACTCGCCTCTTTCCAAACGCTCTTAAAGGAGCATTGTTTTGACTCTCGACCGTGACATCCTCATCAGCAAAATGTCAAAAATGAGAAAAGTGGACGCCGAGTGCAGGATTTTCCAAGAAAAATGCACTATTTGGACTATGGACTATACTAATTCCTGTTTGTTCATGGAGGTGAATGGGAAACCTGTACGCTTGTGTGAAGAGTCCCTCAGTCATCCAGGTAGAATCCACGATAAAAGGAGAAATTCAAACTGTCAACTGGACAAAGTTTAACGTTTTGCAACTCAAACTTCGTCAGTTTTGGTCTAACCAGAACTGACGAAGCACCTCGGATGAGCTGTGAAACTTTTTCGACCAAATAAACTTTGTCCAGTTGACAAATTGAATTTCTCTTTTTATCCTGTACGCTCGTGTTGAAATTACAGTTTTCTTTAAGTTTCAGGTTGTTCATAATATTTTAATATTTTGTAAAAGAAAGAGTTCAGCAAATAAAAAAAGACTTCTGTAATAGATTTGCTTTTCTCTGCACAAATATTTGGACTTATTGTTATTTTTGGGGTATATTTGCCATGAGTTTTCTGATCCGGCCCCTTTGGGATCAAAGTCGGTTGGATACGGCCCCCGGACCAGAATGAGTTTGACACCCCTGATTTAGAGCATTTATTTGCAGAAAATGACAAATGGTCAAAATAACAAAAAAGATCCATGTTTTCAGAGCTCGAACTACGGAAGTCGACAGAGGACATGTTCATAAGTAATATTTTTTCTTCCTTGTTTTCCCGAGATAACGAGATCATTAATTCGAGATCTCGAGAAAACAACGTAAACGTCGACCTCCACGTTGTGACAGTCTGACTTCAGGGCTATTTCTCATTCTGAACAGACGCGTTTTTGGTCATTAATGTCTGGAATAATAATCGATCAGCTGATAAGGCAATATATTGATCAGGGGTTGACACAGGGGGAGATTGCAGTACGTCTTTTAATTCGGGATAATTTCCAGATTAGTCCGCAGCACCTCCGCAGAAGACTGGCCCGGCTTCATCTTTACCGACGGAGATACAGAGTTTTCTCCAGATTTCAAATTAATTTTCTCGTTATTAGGGTGGAAAATAATCATTACGAACATGTCCTCTGTCGGCTTCTGTATCAAACAATGCAAAGAAACAAGATCAAATTCATTTTAAAACAACATAATACTAATGTTTACACTTAAGAAGAGTTCACAAATCAATATTTGGTGCAATAAACCTTATTTTTAATCACAGCTTTCATGTGTCTTGGCCTCCACAAGTCTGTCACATTGTTCTTGGGTCCTAGTTCAGACCTGGTTTAGTCCTAGTTTAGACCTGGTTTAGTCTTGGTTCAGACCTGGTTTAGTCCTAGTTTAGACCTGGTTTAGTCTTGGTTCAGACCTGGTTTAGTCCTAGTTTAGACCTGGTTTAGTCCTGGTTCAGACCTGGTTTAGTCTTGGTTCAGACCTGGTTTAGTCCTGGTTCAGACCTGGTTTAGTCTTGGTTCAGACCTGGTTTAGTCCTAGTTTAGACCTGGTTTAGTCTTGGTTCAGACCTGGTTTAGTCCTAGTTTAGACCTGGTTTAGTCCTGGTTCAGACCTGGTTTAGTCTTGGTTCAGACCTGGTTTAGTCCTGGTTCAGACCTGGTTTAGTCTTGGTTCAGACCTGGTTTAGTCCTGGTTCAGACCTGGTTTAGTCCTGGTTCAGACCTGGTTTAGTCTTGGTTCAGACCTGGTTTAGTCCTAGTTTAGACCTGGTTTAGTCCTGGTTCAGACCTGGTTTAGTCTTGGTTCAGACCTGGTTTAGTCTTGGTTCAGACCTGGTTTAGTCCTAGTTTAGACCTGCTTTAGTCTTGGTTCAGACCTGGTTTAGTCCTAGTTTAGACCTGGTTTAGTCCTGGTTCAGACCTGGTTTAGTCTTGGTTCAGACCTGGTTTAGTCCTAGTTTAGACCTGGTTTAGTCCTGGTTCAGACCTGGTTTAGTCTTGGTTCAGACCTGGTTTAGTCTTGGTTCAGACCTGGTTTAGTCCTAGTTTAGACCTGCTTTAGTCCTGGTTCAGACCTGCTTTAGTCTTGGTTCAGACCTGGTTTAGTCCTAGTTTAGACCTGCTTTAGTCTTGGTTCAGACCTGGTTTAGTCCTAGTTTAGACCTGCTTTAGTCTTGGTTCAGACCTGCTTTAGTCTTGGTTCAGACCTGGTTTAGTCCTAGTTTAGACCTGGTTTAGTCTTGGTTCAGACCTGGTTTAGTCCTAGTTTAGACCTGGTTTAGTCCTGGTTCAGACCTGGTTTAGTCTTGGTTCAGACCTGGTTTAGTCCTAGTTTAGACCTGGTTTAGTCTTGGTTCAGACCTGGTTTAGTCCTAGTTTAGACCTGGTTTAGTCCTGGTTCAGACCTGGTTTAGTCCTAGTTTAGACCTGGTTTAGTCCTGATTCAGACCTGGTTTAGTCCTAGTTCAGACCTGGTTTAGTCCTGATTCAGACCTGGTTTAGTCCTGATTCAGACCTGGTTTAGTCTTGGTTCAGACCTGGTTTAGTCCTAGTTTAGTCCTGGTTTAGTCTTGGTTCAGACCTGGTTTAGTCCTAGTTTAGTCCTGGTTTAGTCTTGGTTCAGACCTTGTTTAGTCCTAGTTTAGACCTGGTTTAGTCTTGGTTCAGACCTGGTTTAGTCTTGGTTCAGACCTGGTTTAGTCCTAATTTAGACCTGGTTTAGTCCTAGTTTAGACCTGGTTTAGTCCTGATTCAGACCTGGTTTAGTCCTAGTTCAGACCTGGTTTAGTCCTAGTTTAGACCTGGTTTAGTCCTGATTCAGACCTGGTTTAGTCTTGGTTCAGACCTTGTTTAGTCCTAGTTTAGACCTGGTTTAGTCTTGGTTCAGACCTGGTTTAGTCCTAGTTTAGGCCTGGTTTAGTCTTGGTTCAGACCTGGTTTAGTCCTAGTTTAGACCTGGTTTAGTCCTGATTCAGACCTTGTTTAGTCCTAGTTTAGACCTGGTTTAGTCTTGGTTCAGACCTGGTTTAGTCTTGGTTCAGACCTGGTTTAGTCTTGGTTCAGACGTGGTTTAGTCCTAGTTCAGACCTGGTTTAGTCCTGGTTCAGACCTGGTTTAGTCCTAGTTTAGACCTGCTTTAGTCTTGGTTCAGACCTGGTTTAGTCCCAGTCTTTCACATTGTTCTTGGGTGACTTTATTCCACTCCTGGTGCAAGAACTGAAGTAGCTCAGCTTTGTGTTTGTGTTGGAATTCAACAGACGCTGGAATGGAATGGCTGTAACACATGTAGAGATGCAGATTTCACAATAAAATGCAGCGCTCTTATTTTTTCTTCCACAGCTGTATTTACTAGTTGCATTTTTTTCATCGGAAATCTTCGCAATCTGCGCTGAACAAATGTTTGACCTTTTCTTTTAAATCCTTATATAGACTTAGACAAACTGTATTGATCCAAAAGGGAAATTATTTGGGTACAGTCGCTCACTCATCAAATGTAAAATATAACAGAGGGTGAAAAAAAATAGATGGAATAGCAAAAAAAGAGCAAGAGACTGGAGTCAAATGAGACATAATTATTTAAAAATATATATAAGTTTATATGTACAAATCAGAATAAAACTGAAAAATATGTAATAAAATATCAAATGACAGCTGTGTACAGTTGTAGGGAGTATTATCTGTCCTCTGTGGTCTGGTGCAGTGGGTGAGCAGGAATGTCCATGATGGAGACAGTGTGTCCAGTGTCCTCCTGACCCTCACTGTGACAAATGTCTCCAGCTCACAGCCGATCACGTGACCAGCTTTACCGATCAGTTTATCAATCGTCTCTTTTCCTGGTGCTGCTCCCCACAGACTGCAGAACCACAGTGAAGTCCAGGCCTCCACAGACTGAGAGAAGATCTCCAGGAACTCATGAACACACTGAAAGACCTGATACTAGTCCTGGTTTAGTCCTGGTTTAGTCCTGGTTTAGTCCTGGTTTAATCCTGGTTTAGTCCTGGTTTGGTCCTGGTTTGGTCCTGGTTTGGTCCTGGTTTGGTCCTGGTTTAATCCTGGTTTAATCCTGGTTTAATCCTGGTTTAATCCTGATTTAGTCCTGGTTTGGTCCTGGTTTGGTCCTGGTTTGGTCCTGGTTTGGTCCTGGTTTGGTCCTGGTTTGGTCCTGGTTTGGTCCTGGTTTAGTCCTGGTTTAGTCCTGGTTTAGTCCTGGTTTAGTCCTGGTTTAGTCCTGGTTTGGTCTTGGTTTGGTCCTGGTTTGGTCCTGGTTTGGTCCTGGTTTGGTCCTGGTTTGGTCCCGGTTAAGTCTTGGTTTAGTCCTGGTTTAGTCCTGGTTTAGTCCTGGTTTAGTCCTGGTCTGGTCCAGGTTAAGTCTTGGTTAAGTCGTGGTCTGGTCCTGGTTTGGTCCTGGTCTGGTCCTGGTCTGGTCCTGGTCTGGTCCTGGTCTGGTCCTGGTCTGGTCCTGGTTCAAAGTTCAAAAGTTCAAAGTCAGCTTTATTGTCAATTCTGCCATATGTGTTCAACATACAGTGAATCGAAATTTTGTTTCTCTCTGGCCAGGTAGTGCAAAAAGACAGTGTACAAAATACAATATGAAGACAAAACACAACAAAAAACTATCTAAGACAGAGATCTAAGTTAAAACTAAAGTCTACGGTCTAAAATCTTAAAACAGTGCAACATAATAAATAAACTATACTATATACAGATTTCCAAAGTGTGCAGTGTGCATCAAAAATGTGCAATGGAAGATACAGCAGTGACTTGGTCATGTGCAGTAGAATGTGCATAGGAGTTAAGATAAAATAAAAATAAATGTGCAACAGTAGTAATTCTAGTGCAGTAACAGGAGTAAACAACAGTACTAAAATTCCAGTAGTCAATGTGCAATAACAGTAGTAAACAACAGTGCAACGGGGGTAAAATTCAATAACAGGAGTAAACAACAGTACTAAAAATTCCAGTAGTAAATGTAAGTGTGCAATAACAGTAGTAAACAACAGTGCAACAGGAGTAAAATCCAGTAATAAATGTAAATGTGCAACAGTGCAACAGTAGTCCTTAGCAGCAGTTTTTTTTTTTTTTTTTTTTTTTAAAGTGTCTAGAGTGATAGGTCTTTTTATGGAATACAGGTTATGCCAATATGGGGGGTGGGGGGTGGGAGATGGGTAAGGTGGGAGTTCGGGTGTGAGTTCAGCCTCCTGACAGCCTGGTGGATGAAGCTGTTTGAAAGCCTGGTGGAGTGGGCCCGGAGACTCCGGTACCTTCTCCCCGAGGGCAGGAGGCTGAACAGGCTATGTGCGGGGTGGCTCGGGTCACCCACAATGCTGGACGCTCTGCGGGTGAGCCGGGTGTTAAAAATATCTAGGAGGGAGGGGAGAGAGACACCAGCGATCCTCCCAGCTGCATTCACTATGCGCTGCAGAGCTTTCCTGTTCTGTTCAGTGCAGCTCCCGTACCACACAGTGATGCAGCTGGTCAGGACGCTCTCAATGGTGCCTCGGTAGAAGGTGGTCATAATGGGTGGAGGGGCTCCAGCTCTCCTCAGTTTGCGGAGGAAATAGAGGCGCTTCTGAGCCCTCTTTGCCAGTGAGGGCTCAGAAGCGCCCTCACTGGCACTGGTCCTGGTTTGGTCCTGGTTTGGTCCTGGTCTGGTCCTGGTCTGGTCCTGGTCTGGTCCTGGTCTGGTCCTGGTTTGGTCCTGGTTTAGCCCTGGTTTAATCCTGATTTAATCCTAGTTTAATCCTGGTTTGGTTCTGGTTAAGTCTTGGTTAAGTCCTGGTTTAGTCCTGGTTCAGTCCTGGTCTGGTCCTGGTTTAATCCTGGTTTAGTCCTGGTCTGGTCCTGGTTTAATCCTGGTTTAGTCCTGGTTTAATCCTGGTTTAGTCCTGGTTTAGTCCTGGTTTGGTCCTGGTTTAGTCCTGATTTAATCCTAGTTTAATCCTAGTTTAATCCTGGTTTGGTTCTGGTTAAGTCTTGGTTTAGTCCTGGTCTGGTCCTAGTTTAATTCTGGTTTAATCCTGGTTTGGTCCTGGTTTGGTCCTGGTTTAGTCCTGGTTTGGTTAAGTCCGGGTTTATATTGACCTATAGTTTTTGGCTATAAATATTCTTTGAGAAATGTATAATTGATTTATTTATTTGACACTTTTCATCCACGGTCTCATTTCAGTGTAATTTAATGTTTTGTTTATCGATTCATTTTGCCCTGGTTATTGAAGAGAACGATTACGCGCCACGTCACCTGACCCACACTTTCCGCACGGTTATTGAACAGCCACTGATCGATATTGATTCGATTATTAGAACAGACTACTGCGTTGGTAACGAATAAATATCGATTTGAGAATTCTATACATTTATTTGACAGATTTGTAGATTTGCTGATTCCAAAAAATGAGGTTCGACATTTGTGGATCGGAATTTTGGAGACTTTTTCCAAAACGGCGAACAGCGGCCCCAGCGCAACATCTGAAATTATGACATTGTTATGACGTCACAACACGCCGGGATTTTTAGTGTGGCAAGATCTCGCGCAAAACAATTGCAGTAATACTTTTTTTTTTTTTTGTTCAATCGTAGTTCCAAAAAAGTAGTGCACAACAAAAACGTGAAATAAAATGGATTTAAAAAAAAAAAACAGGCCAAAACTGCAAAACGGACGTCACAATTTACGTATTAGAAACGATGTTCAAATCTCGTTTTGTCTCGTTCTCGTCGGCCTATTCCCGCATCTCGTTTTGCGGAATTAAATTAGACATTAGGCCTGTTAAATTCGTTATAACGACATCCGAACAGGGCAGATCATCGGACTGTGTGCTTTTCACAAAATACGCACACTTTTCCAGCAGCATACCGTTTTACTCGTTTTTTGGACCACTACTTTGTACTTCCACTTTAGTCATATTATTTTGAAGTACTTTTAATGACTTTTTTTTTGTTTTTGTTTTTTTGCTAATCTGACGCACAAAATCCATTACGACGTAGCCGCGTGAGTGGCCGGTGCGTCACGTGACGTCTTTAACAGGACTCGAGTCAGTGCCCGATTCTTTGACGTTTGAAATACGCGTAATAATCATAAGGAAAGCCAAAAATGTCATCCTAAAGCTGCAGTTAAACCTGATCAGGTCTGTTCAAGAAAAGGAACTGGACCACAACAGCAGGACTGATGGAGACCTGGTTTAGTCCCGGTTTAGTCCCGGTTTAGTCCTGGTTTAGTCCTGGTTTGGTCCTGGTTTGGCCCTGGTTTGGCCCTGGTTTGGTCCTGGTTTGGTCCTGTTTTTTTCTGGTTTAGTCCCTAGTTTAGTCCCTGGTCTAGTACCGGTTTAGTCCTGCATTAGTCCCTGGTTTGGCCCTGGTTTAATCCTAGTTTAGTCTTGGTTTGGTCCCGGTTTAGTCCTGATTTAGTCCTGGTTTGGTCCCGGTTTAGTCCTGATTTAGTCCTGGTTTGGTCCTGGTTTGGTCCCGGTTTGGTCCTGATTTAGTCCTGGTTTGGTCCCGGTTTGGTCCTGGTTTAGTCCCTGCTCTAGTCCCTGGTTTAGTCCTTGGTTTAGTCCTTGGTTTAGTCCTTGGTTTAGTCCTTGGTTTAGTCCCTGGTTTAGTCCTGGTTTAGTCCTGGTTTGGTCTTGGTTTAGTCCTGGTTTAGTCCTGGTTTAGTCCTGCTTTAGTCCCTGGTTTGGCCCTGGTTTAATCCTAGTTTAGTCCTGGTTTGGTCCCGGTTTAGTCCTGATTTAGTCCTGGTTTGGTCCCGGTTTAGTCCTGGTTTAGTCCTGGTTTGGTCCTGGTTTGGTCCCGGTTTGGTCCTGGTTTAGTCCCTGGTTTAGTCCCTGGTTTAGTCCCTGGTTTAGTCCCTGGTTTAGACCCTGGTTTAGTCCCTGGTTTAGTCCCTGGTTTAGTCCCTGGTTTAGTCCCTGGTTTAGTCCTTGGTTTAGTCCCTGGTTTGGCCCTGGTTTAATCCTAGTTTAGTCCTGGTTTAGTCCTGGTTTAGTCCTGGTTTAGTCCTGCTTTAGTCCCTGGTTTAGTTTAGTCCTGATTTAATCCTAGTTTAGTTCTGGTTTGGTCCTGATTTAGTCCTGATTTGGCCCAGGTTTATACAGACCTATATTTTTTGCCTATAAATATTCTTTCAGAAATTATAAAAAAAAAAAAATGCTTTTTTTTTCCAACTAAAAATATGTCACATTTCATCCACGGTCTCAATTTAATGTAATTATATTTAATGTTTTGTTAATTGATTCATTTGGTTATTGAAGAGAGCGATCACGCGCCACGTCACCTGACCCACGTTTTACGCACGGTTATTGAACAGCCATCGATCCGCACCTATTTCACCTTTTTGGCGTTACGCGCAACAGCCCCGCGTGCCAAGCTCAGAGTATCCTACAGAAAATTAATATTAACTATTGATCCTACAGAAACTGATCAGACTATTGATCCTTCAGAAAATGATCAGAGTATAGACTATCGATCCTATAGACTATTGGGAACAGGTTATATTTTGGTTTAAGTTTGGTTATAACTGATTTCTGGATGCATCAGTTTGAAGTTCAGTTTTGTTCAAAGTGCGGAGTCGCGTCGCTCCTGCCTCTACGTCATAACACACTGAAGACGTCTCGTGCTCTTATTATAATCACAGTATTCTTACCATTTATCGATCTTTCCTGATCGGGATCTGCGTGTCCGCACTTGTGTGTTAGTAAAGATGAAATATCCGGTGTTTTATTTGGAAAATAAATTATATTTACAGGTCAAATGCCTAAATAAATAAAGCGGGATATTGGGCCTGGTCAATAATAAATGATCAGGTTTAACATGTTCTGATCCTGCTCCAAAAGTCGAGAAAACGTTTTAAAAACCAAACGAAATGCGTAAAAACTGAAGAAAATAATAAAATGAAAACAAAATTAAAGCTATGGGTGGATAAATAGCCGATCCAGAAATGTAAGACTAATAATAATAATAATAATAATAACAATAATAATAATGGTTTGATTTTAAAAAAGGGGGAGGAGTAGGACTTTCTTCACATTTTCAAAATCTTGGGGTACTTTTAATAAATTTGGTGGGTATTAATTTAAAAATACATTGTTTAATCCAGGAATACTACATTCTACTGCCTGAAAAACATTTAAAAACTAAACTAAAATAGTCAAAACTGTGTGGGAATTCGGACCTTTTTTTTTACTCATTTTTTATTTTTATAACGTAATCTTCTTCAAAAGTCTTAAGTTCTACTTTGATTCTTTATATACTGATGGATTTATAGACATAATATTATAAGACACATTCTACAGTCTGGGAAAAAAACTAACTTTATAAAGAAAAAAAAAATGCTCTTTTTTTTATCTTCTTGGAGGTAACGGATTGTGCCGTGTGGACAATTTGGTGGATATTTCTAAATAAATAAATGTAAATATCTACATACTGAGGACACAGTAATACTGCACTCATTCTACTGCCTGAAATACTGACAAAACTCCCAATTCCGACTTTTTACTCCGAGTCCTGGTTTAGTCCTGGTTTGGTCCTGGTTTAGTCCTGGTTTGGTCCTGGTTTAGTCCTGGTTCAGTCCTGATTTAGTCCTGGTTTAGTCCTGGTTTAGTCCTGGTTTAGTCCCGGTTCAGTCCTGGTTTAGTCCTGGTTTAGTCCTGGTTTTGTCCTAATTTAGTCCTGATTTTGGTCATTTTCGACTAACTTAATAACTTAATAACGTGCTCCAAAAGTGTCCGGTCCTCGGTGGTCCCGGTGGTCCTCGGTGGTCCCGGTGGTCCTCGGTGGTCCCGGTGGTCTCGGTGGTCCTGTGCGTAATCCTGAGCCCTTTTACGGCCTTTCACCACGTGTGCGGCCTTTGGCGCAGTCTTTGGCGCAGTCTACGGCGCAGTCTGGAGATAATTAAGATGTAAATAAAAGCTCAGCAGGTGTGGATGGAGACGCCAGATCAGAGCGCAGGTGCACCGGGCGGAACGCGCAAATGACGCGCGGGTTCCGGTTCCGGTGAGAAAAGCCGCGCGTAAAGGTCACGTCAACATCTACTGGCTTTTTATTATCGGAGCAGAAACTAATATTGTACAAGTTACTTAAATCAGTTGGGTTTAGATCTGGTTTTGACCTGGTTTACTCCTGTTTTAGTCCTGGTTTAGAGCTAGTTTAGTCCTGGTTTAGACCCAGTTTAGACCTGGTTTTGACCTGGTTTAGACCTGGTTTAGACCTGGTTTAGACCTAGTTTAGGCCTGATTCGGAGCTGGTTGAGACCTGGTTTAGTCCTGGTTTAGACCCAGTTTAGACCTGGTTTTGACCTGGTTTTGACCTGGTTTAGACCTGGTTTAGACCTAGTTTAGGCCTGATTCGGAGCTGGTTTAGACCTGGTTTAGTCCTGGTTTAGACCCAGTTTAGACCTGGTTTTGACCTGGTTTTGACCTGGTTTAGACCTGGTTTAGACCTAGTTTAGGCCTGATTCGGAGCTGGTTGAGACCTGGTTTAGACCTGGTTTAGTTTTGGTTTAGTTCTGGTTTAGTCCGGGTTTAGTCCTGGTTTAGACCTGGTTTAGACCTGATTTTGACCTGGTTTAGGCCTGGTTTAGACCCAGTTTATACCCAGTTTAGACCTGGTTTAGTCCTGGTTTAGGCCTGATTTTGACCTGGTTTAGTCCTGGTTTAAGCCTGATTTTGACCTGGTTTAGTCATGGTTTAGTCCTGGTTTAATCTGGGTTTAGTCTTGGTTTAGTCCCAGTTTAATCCTGGTTTAGTTTTGGTTTAGTCCTGGTTTAGACCTGATTTAGTCCTGATTTTGACCTGGTTTAGGCCTGGTTTAGACCCAGTTTAGACCTGGTTTAGACCTGGTTTAGGCCTGATTTTGACCTGGTTTAGACCTGGTTTAGTCATGGTTTAGTCCTGGTTTAATCTGGGTTTAGTCTTGGTTTAGTCCTAGTTTAATCCTGGTTTAGTTTTGGTTTAGTCTTGGTTTAGTCCTGATTTAGTCCTGGTTTAGTCCTGGTTTAGTCCTGGTTTAGCACAGAAGCCATGACAACAACATTCACGCAAGAAAAATAAATAAATAAATAAATAAGATGTGTTAAAATGGTATTTATTTCAGTGATTTGAATCGTGCACAGGTCAGCACTTTCCTCACGCAGGTGCAGTGCTGTGGTTGTCCGGCAGGGGGCGCAGTTCTGCACTGTTCAGGTTTAAAGGAACCGTCTGCAAGATTTAGATTTAAAATGTCATAAACATGACCTCAGATATAAGACGAACCTGTTCAAATCAAATCCAGCTTCACTGCACTCAAACAAATGAAATGTTGGATTTAATTAAAAATATTTTGTTTTAACGTTAAAGACTTTGTCAGTTAAACCGCAACAACTGCTTATTATTCAATCCAAAGTAAAAATGTTGCTTGAAGATTACTCCAAGTTCTATTACCAATTAACAATACTGCTTTTGAATTCCAACAATATTATGTTAATTTAAACTCTAAATCTTACAAAGAATACAACCAATTTTTAATCAATATTAAATTAACAATGTTAGGTTGGGATTCCTGGTTTAGTCCTGGTTTAGTCCTTGTTTAGTCCTGGTTTAGTCTTGGTTTAGTCCTGGTTCAGGCCTGGTTTAGTCTTGGTTTAGTCTTGGTTTAGTCCTGGTTTAGTCTTGTTTTAGTCCTGGTTCAGGCCTGGTTTAGTCTTGGTTTAGTCCTGGTTTAGTCTTGGTTTAGTCCTGGTTTAGTCCTGGTTCTGGCCTGGTTATTCTTGGTTTAGTCTTGGTTTAGTCCTGGTTTAGTCTTGGTTTAGTCTTGATTTAGTCTTGGTTTAGTCCTGGTTTAGTTTTGGTTTAGTCTTGGTTCTGGCCTGGCTTAGTCTTGATTTAGTCTTGGTTTAGTCTTGGTTTAGTCCTGGTTTAGTCCTGGTTTAGTCCTGGTTTAGTTTGGGTTTAGTCTTGGCTTAATATTGGTTCAGTCCTAACCTGGGAAATCTCAGGCTGCTTTCGTTCATTCTGATCTAAAAGACAGCCTGGGAACTAGGCTAAGCGAGCTCTCCTGATTCTGGGAGCCAATCAGAGAGCGGGGAGGGGTGGAAAGACGGTGATGCGTACTACGTGACAAACGGAAACTTGTAGTTTGAACTGACAACTGACATGATTGGCTATGGGCTACGTATACGCCAAATGATAGACATTCGTAACGCCCAATAAACGGCCGTTGGCGATCGTAAACCACACCTCCGCTACGAGATATTCAGTAGGTGCTCCCAGACCATATATCACTGTGATATGGTCTGGTGTAAACCAGGCAAGTTCAGTCCTGGTTTAGTTCTGGTTTAGTCCTGGTTTAGTCATGGTTCAGTCCTGGTTTAGTCCTGGTTTAGTCATGGTTCAGTCCTGGTTTAGTCCTGGTTTAGTCCTGGTTTAGTCCTAGTTTAGTTTGGGTTTAGTCCTGGTTTAGTTTTGGTTTAGTCCTGGTTCAGTCCTGGTTTAGTCCTGGTTTAGTTTGGGTTTAGTCCTGGTTTAGTTTTGGTTTAGTCCTGGTTCAGTCCTGGTTTAGTCCATACCTACTCCTGTTTCCTGTAGTCCACATGTAGTCTTGGTTTAGTCCTGCTTTAGTCCTGCTTTAGTCCTGGTTTAGTCCTGGTTCAGTCCTGGTTCAGTCCTGGTTTAGTCCTGGTTTAGTCCTGGTTCCGTCCTGGTTTAGTCTTGGTTTAGTCCTGGTTCAGTCCTGGTTCAGTCCTGGTTTAGTCCTGGTTTAGTCCTGGTTCCGTCCTGGTTTAGTCTTGGTTTAGTCCTGGTTCAGTCCTGGTTCAGTCCTGGTTTAGTCCTGGTTTAGTCCATTTCTACTCCTGTTTTCTGTAGTCCACACATAGTCTTAGTTTAGTTCTGTCTCTACCTGTGAAGCCAAATCCTTCCATCAGAGAGTTCCTGATTTATTGAGAGGTGTTAATTTAAACAATAAATCTTATAAAGAATACAACCAATTTATAATCAATAAGAAAAAAAGCAAATACAAAATAGATTACTTCTATAGTTTTATTGCAAATATACTGGAACAAGTTCAGTAAGGCCCATGTCACAAGTGCGCTGTATATTTAGTACTGAACAAATAGATTACGCTGTTGTGCACTTTACAGTCCACAACAGCGTAATTAAAAATGTAAATACAAATAAATTAAACCAGAAAATGCATCTTGTGCGATTAATCAAGTGACACATCTATGAAATGTTTCCAAAACTCAAATGGAAAAGCACAACATCCAACAGAAATTTTTGCAACAGACCACCTGATTTGTCTCTGCTTGTACGATAAACGTAAAGATGCTGACAGAACGGTCGCAGCAGCCGCGAATATCTTTACAGCGCCGGGGCAGTGACGGTTGTAGCCGTCTCCATGACGACGGCAGTCGTGTGCGGAACACGGGCTCGTTTATGGAGGAGCGGGAATGTGGTCGTCCAGTAAAGACGCCGCCTGACACTGAGGCTTCCGGGACGCGCTGATAAAACAGGACCAGAGGTTGTGGGTTAGACTCCTGATGTGTCTGAGTGCAGTGCTAAAGGTGCTCCACCTGATTTTTACGGTCTTAAAAAACAGGGCTGGAACTTTAAAAAAGTCCATTTTCATCTATTGATTGTGAAACTAATATGTTATTTTTGACCCGTCTGGGAGTATTACATCTAGGGATGCACCGATATGAAAATTTTAGCTGATACCAATATCCGATATTAATTATGCTGTTATCAGCCGATACCGATATTAGCCGGTACCGATATTTATTTATTTTTAATTCTGAGATAACATTTTATACAGACTGAAAATCATGCAAAATGAATTTTTGAATGTCTTCTTTTATTTTCAAAATGTGTTTTGACTCCTGTTTTTTTTTTTTTTTTTTTCAATTTCATTTTTTTTATAGTGTAACATTGTGTTCTGCGTCCTGATTGGCTAAGGGACCTTGGCCGATTGATGTTATAGATGGGGGATGCGTGGGGGCCAGACTGGAACTAGACCAGGACCAGACCAGGACTAGACCAGGACTAAACGCGGACTAGACCAGGTCTAGACCTGGACTAAACCAGGACTAGACCAGGTCTAAATCAGGATTAAACCACGGCGTGCGGCTCTTTGCCTGGTTTCATGCGGCTCTTGCGTTCGTTCATGTCGAGGTTTGATGTGCTCGGACTGCATGTCTCCTCCTCAGGACGCTTCACTATTAATACATTTTGTTGAAAATCTACAAAAGTTTGTTTAAACGAGAGAGAAATGTAAGAAAACATTAAGATTAAGCCTTTATTGGTCTCACACACAGTGACACACGGGAGAAATTTGACTTCTGCATTTGACCCATCCTTTTCAGGAGCAGTGAGCAGCCATCTTTTTCGGCGCCCGGGGGGCAGTACCGTGAAGGGTCTTGCCCAAGGACCCACACTGGTTAGCTCATTGCCGGGGTGGATTTGAACCCACAACCCCCAGGGGGAACGTCAGTGACTTACCAGCTGAGCTAACCAGCCATTAATTCAAGGGATTACTGTACTGACAAATATCGGTCGTTAATATCTGCCCACTTTTACACATCGGGCCGATACCGATATGTTAAAAAAAAAATTCCAATATCAGCCGATACCAATGTTAATGCCGATATATCGTACATCCATAATTACATCTTCATATTGTAGAATCTGGAAATTACCAGTTTCTGGTTTCAGATGACATCACAGTGTTCTAAGGCCAATATTAAAGGGATAGTGCATTTATAAAATGTTAATCTGTTTGGGTTTCCTTCTAAAAGTGTTGTACGGTAACACTGGCTTACCGCTGACAGTCTCGTCTCAGCCTGCTCGGGTTCTGGAGCTCACGTAAGTAGGTCCGGTAAGTTCGCTGGGACACGAAATAAAGCTTGTTTTCTTGGCAAAACAACATTTGTCCAAAAAGTGAAGTATATTTCCGTTACAGACAGTTGTCCGAAAAAATCCAGCTGCCTATTTTCCCTAATTCGCATGGTTCTCTTTTCTCTCGGAGTTGTATCACGGCGCGCATAGCCTAGCCTACCTAGCCTGTTCACTTGTAAACATCCCCCGTCGCCGTACCGCATCTGCACTAGAGCTAATGTGGGCGGAGTGATACGAATCTAGAGAAAATACGTGAATGCGAATTAGGCAGCTGGATTTTTTCGAACAACTGTCTGTGACGGAAATGTATATCACTTTTTGGAGAAATGTTGTTTTGCGAAGAAAAACAAACTTTATTTCATGTCCCCGCGAACTTATCGGACCTACTTACTACTTTTAGAAGGGAACCCATACAGATTAACATTTTAAAAAATGCACTATCCCTTTAAATAATATACATTTCATGTCTTAACACATAATCAAAAAGGATGAGATATTTTGAGAAAAAATGGAAAATAGTTGAACCAGTAGAGCATATGCTTGGTGTGCGCTTTGACATGTGCAGAGATAAAACAACAGGCGCATATAACAAATCCCTGTCAATGATAAGGTCATCTGTGTACCCATTATGGGGTCTCTTGAATCAGTGTTTAGGAACAGTGAACTGTGCAACAGTTTGACAACAAAAAAACACTGAGCGCAGGAAAGTGCCCACGGTGCATTTCTTGTGTTTCTTTGGCACCTCCAGGTTAATGCGGATGGCCTCCAGCAAAGTGGAGCTAAATTTTCTCTGGGCCCGACCAGCATGGTGTACATGGATCTTCATTTTGCCTTTGCGCAGGTCTTTGTACACCGCTGAAGCCACTTCTTTGTATCTGCTCGGCTTCACCAAAATGTTCCACCCTGACACCTGATGCTCGAGCTGTGCCAGTAGGTCTTGGGACAGAGGGACACTGAGGTGGTTCAATTTTCTCGGAAAGATTTTTGACATGATCTCTAAAACCAGAGCGTTGCAGTCGTCTTTGCTCCACAGCTCAGGCAGGGGGTCCAGCTTCTCAGTTCTGGGCACATCTGGAGCGGGCAGTGGAGATTCTGCCACGCTCTCTAAGGGCACCACACTGTCTGCGATGACGGGAGACCCTCCAGACTCAGTGTCCATGCGAGGAGAGGGGATGGGGATGTCGGCCTGCATCATCATGTTCCTGAAGCCGTTCTGGATGACTGTGGCGACGGTTTCCTCATCGGGAGGAGAGGGGGTTCGGGCGATGGGGATGTCGGTCTGTGTTGCCATGGTCCTGAAGCTGTCCTGGATTACTGTTGTGATGGTTTCCTCATCGACAGAAAAGGGGGTTTGGGGGATAGGGATGCCCATCTGGATCGCCCTGTTCCTGATGGCGTATTGGGTCCATTTGGCGGCGGTTTCCGCATCGAGAGGAGAGGGGCTTGGGCTTACCCCATCAAGAGGATGATTCTCTGGATGAGGATATAAAAAATACGTTAAATCGAATCCGTTCTCCTTCCACTTGTCCACTTGTCTGAGAAATAGAGATGACATCTCTGTGAAATAGTGAAATCTCTGTGAAAACGTGAAATCTCTGAAAACGTGAAATCTCTACCTGCAAAGACCCACACTCACAAACTCTGGTCTGCTTTGAGTCAAAGTGTTCTTTGAATCACAAAGCCTTCAATGATCTTTGAAGTGTTCTAGAACCCACATAACCATGGGTTCCACCAGAAGTTACCATGGCGACACATCAAAGCCAGTGGCTTTGATCAAATCAATCAAATCAAACAATACTTAAAAAGTGCTTTTCAAAATTGTAGCACAAAGCGCACAAAGTGCACAAAGCGTTAAGGATTAGGAGACTGACCTTTATTGATCTCGCACAGGAGAAGTTGTTTCTATATTTGACCCGGGGACCATCCCCATAATTTTGTTTTGTTATTTAGTCTTGGTCAGGCCCTAAGCTGGAGGATTTTACCTATGGCGCATGTTTGGGTTGGTGGGGGAAACCGGAGTGCCCGGAGGAAACCCACCCAGACACGGGGAGAACATGCAGTCTCCACACAGAAAGGTGCGGGCAACCGGAACCTTTTTGCTGTGAAGCATGAGTGCTAGCCACTCAGCCACCTGATGGTTACCATGGCATTACCATGGCGACACACTGCAGCACCCCACTCAGCCAAAATAAAATGCAAAAATAAATTATCAGCATCAATCGAATAATTGCCATAATAATGTGTAGTGTTGTGTGTGTACAGTGTTGTGTGTCCATCTATCCATCCATTTTCTTCCGCTTATCGGGGGCCGGGTCGCGGGGGCAACAGTCTAAGCAGGGACTCCCAGACTTCCTTCACCCCGGACACTTCCTCCAGCTCCTCCGGGGAAAGCCCAAGGCGTTCCCAGGCCAGCCGGGACACACAGTCCGTCCAGCGTGTCCTGGGTCTTCCCCGGGGCCTCCTCCCGGTGGGACATGCCCGGAACACCTCCCGAGGGAGGCGACCAGGAGGCATCCGGAACAGATGCCCGAGCCACCTCAGCTGGCTCCTCTCAACGTGGAGAAGCAGCGGCTCTACTCCAAGCCCCTCTCGCGTGACTGAGCTCATGACCCTATCTCTAAGGGTGCGCCCAGCCACTCTGCGGAGGAAACTCATTTCGGCCGCTTGTATCCGCGATCTCGTCCTTTCGGTCATTACCCAAAGCTCATGAACATAGGTGAGGGTAGGAACGTAGATTGACTGGTAAATTGAGAGCGTCGCCTTTTGGCTCAGCTCCCTCTTCACCACAACGGTCCGGTACAACGACCGCATCACTGCCGACGCTGCAGCGATCCGCCTGTCAATCTCACGCTCCATCCTCCCCTCACTCGTGAACAAGACCCCGAGATACTTGAACTCCTCCATTTGAGGCAAGGACTCCCCACCCACCCGGAGAGGGCAAGCCACCTTTTTCTGGTCGAGATCCATGGCCTCGGATTTGGAAGAGCTGATCCTCATCCCAGCCGCTTCACACTCGGCTGCAAACCGCCCTAGTGCACATTGGAGGTCCCGGTTCGATGAAGCCATCAGGACATCATCTGCAAACAGCAGAGATGAGATCCTGTGGTTCCCAAACCGGATCCCCTCCGGCCCCTGACTGCGCCTAGAAATTCTGTCCATAAATATAATGAACAGAACCGGTGACAAAGGGCAGCCCTGGCGGAGTCCAACATGCACCGGGAACAGGTCCGACTTACTACCGGCAATGCGAACACCGCTCCTGCTCCGATCATACAGGGACCGAACAGCCCTTAGCAAAGGGCCCCGAACTCCGTACTCCCAGAGCACTCTCCACAGGACCCCACGAGGGACACGGTCGAATGCCTTCTCCAGATCCACAAAGCACATGTGGACTGGTTGGGCAAACTCCCATGCACCCTCGAGCACCCGATGGAGAGTATAGAGCTGGTCCAGTGTTCCCCGGCCGGGAAGAAAACCACACTGCTCCTCCTGAATCCGAGGTTCGACTATCGGTCGAATTCTCCTCTCCAGCACCCTGGAATAGACCTTACCGGGAAGGCTGAGGAGTATGATTCCCTGATAGTTGGAACACACCCTCCGGTCCCTTCTTCATAAACAGAGCGACCACCACCCCGGTCTGCCAGTCCAGAGGTACTGTCCCCGACCGCCACGCGATGTTGCAGAGACGTGTCAGCCAAGACAGCCCTACAACATCCAGAGACCTGAGATACTCAGGACGGATCTCATCCACCCCCGGGGCCTTGCCGCCGAGGAGCTTTCCAACCACCTCAGTGACTTCAGCCAGGGTGATGAGTGAGTCCGCCTCCAAGTCTCCAGCCTCTGCTTCCTCCTCGGAAGACGTGACAGCGGGATTGAGGAGATCCTCAAAGTATTCCTTCCACCGTCCGATAACATCCCCAGTTGAGGTCAACAGCTCCCCACCCGCACTGTAAACATTGTTGGTGAAGCACTGCTTCCCCTTCCTGAGGCGCCAGACAGTTTGCCAGAATTTCTTTGAGGCCGTCTGATAGTCCTCCTCCATGGCCTCTCCGAACTCCTCCCAAACCCAAAGTTTTTGCCTCTGTGACTGCCCGGGCTGCAGCACGCTTGGCCCGCCGGTACCGTGGGCTGCCTCAGGAGTCCCACGAGCCAATAAGGCCCGATAAAACTCCTTCTTCAGCATGACGGCATCCCTTACTTCCGGTGTCCACCACCGGGTTCGGGGATTGCCGCCACAACAGGCACCACAGACCTTACGACCACAGCTACGGGCGGCCGCATCAAGAATAGAGGCCGAGAACAGTGCCCATTCGGACTCTATGTCCCCAACCTGTCCAGTACCCCTCCCAGGCACTCCAAGAAGGCCGGGTACTCTGCACTGCTGTTCGGCCCGTAGGCCGACACAACAGTGAGAGACCTGTCCCCGACTCGAAGGCGCAGGCACTCGACCCTCTCGTTCACCGGGGTGAACTCCAACACTCGGCGGCTAAGCTGTGGGGCAATGAGCAGGCCCACACCAGCCCGCCGCTGTTCCCCGCGGGCAACACCAGAGAAATGGAGAGTCCAGCCCCCCTCAAGGAGTTGGGATCCAGAGCCCAAGCTGTGCGTGGAGGTCAGGCCGACTATATCTAGTCGATAACGCTCAACCTCCCACACAAGCTCAGGCTCCTTTCCCCCCAGCGAGGAGACATTCCATGTCCCCAGAGCTAGTCTCCATGTCCAGAGATCTGGTCGCCGAGGCCCCCGCTTTCGGCTGCCGCCCAAATCTCTCTGCACCGGCCCCTTATGGATCCTCCTGCGGGTGATGAGTCCACGGGAGGATGGCCCCACGTCGCTCTTTCGGGCTGAGCCCGGCCGGGACCCATGGAGAAAGGCCCGGCCACCAGGCACTCGTTGGCAAGCTCTCACCCCAGGCCTGGCTCCAGGGTGGGGCCCCGGTGACGCCAATCCGGGCGACGTAACTGGCCTCGATCTATTACTCATCATAATGGGCTTCTGAACCGCTCTTAGTCTGACCCGTCCCCCAGGACCTGTTTGCCTTGGGTGACCCTACCAGGGGCATAAAGCCCCCGACAACATAGCTCCCGGGATCATTCGGGCACTCAAACCCCTCCACCACGTTAAGGTGGCGGCTCAAGGAGGGGTAGTGTTGTGTGTGTAGTGTTCAAAGTTCAAAGTCAGCTTTACTGTCAAAAAACATATGTACAGGTCACACACACAGGATTTGAAATTGCAGCGCCCCCTAGGCCCACAGTGAACATAAAACATGTGATAAACAAGACAATAAACACCATGACTAAAACATCACATATACCCGTAGCAAAAGTACAAAAGGCTTGTATATAAGACAAATAAAACACACGTGTAGAGTAATAAAAAGATGTGTGAAAAGTCCCTCAGTCGTCCAGGTAGAATCCATGATAAAAGGAGAAGTTCAATTTGTCAATTAGAGCTGACGAAGCCTCTCGGATGAGCAGCGAAACGTTTTCAACCAAACATACTTTGTCCAGTTGACAAATTGAACTTCTCCTTTTATCATAGAGTAATAAAGCTCAAATGGCGTCATTTAAGCAGGGAGGGGAGAGAGACACCCACGATTCTCTCAGCTGCTCTCACTTCTCGGTGTAGCTCTTTCCACCAGAACACGGTGCAGGTGCCATACCACACAGTGATGCAGCTGGTGAGGATGCTGTCTATGGTGCCTCTGTAGAAGGTGCTCATGATGGGAGCTGGGGCTCTGGCTCTCTTCAGCTTGTGGAGGAAGTAGAGTCGCTGTTGGCCAGTGATGCAGTGTTCTTTGACCAGGAGAGGTCCTCAGAGATATGCACACCCAAGAACTTGGTGCTGCTTACTCTCTCCACAGCAGCCCCGGTGATGGTGAGGGGGGCGTGGTGTGTGTGCTCTCCTGAAGTCTACGACAATCTCCTTTGTCTTCTTCACGTTCAGGGAGAGGTTGTTGTTACTGCACCACTTGACCAGGCGGCTCACCTCGCTCCTATAGTGAGTCTCATCGTCGTTGCTGATGTGACCCAACACAATCGTATCATTCACAAACTTGATGAAGAGGTTGGAGCTGTGTGACGGTGTGCAGTCGTGGGTCAGCAGAGTGAAAAGGAGGGGGCTCAGCACACATCCTTGGGAGCCCCCGTGTTCAGTGTGATGGTGCTGGAGACGTTGCTGCCGACCCGTACTGCCTGCGGTCTTCCTGTCAGGAAATCCAGCAGCCAGTTGCACATGGAGGTGTTGATCCCCAGCTTGTCTAATTTGAGTATGAGTTGCTGGGGGACGATTGAGTTGAAGCTGAACTGAAGTCAATCAATCACTGCGGTCACATGGTAGGATCGGATTGTATTTCTCCAAATCTGATCCCGTTACTCTGCGGGTGGTCTGTCCTTAGATCCAAGTGCACATGAAACTCGTGTAATGGGATAATGGTCAGCCACCTGGCCGGCTCCGCTACGCTATGTGGCGCTGTAGTCCAACTACTTCCGGGTGATGGCTACTCAATAAAAACACAACAAACTATGTGGCGGTATACAAAGATGGCGCTTGAGGAGTTTGCCAGAGCAGCATTGGTGTACGTGTTGTGCATTCTTTCTTCGCAGCCATGGTGTCGTCTGACTTTTCTGGCAACAATCGCTATTTATGACGGCGTCATAAATAGCCACTTCCGGGTGAAATCCCTGGCGAAAATTCCCGCACATGCGCAGTACGCCAATCCGATCCGATATCGTGCACAGGGCGTGCACAAGGCGCCACCAAGCGCCACCAAGCGGATTACTATCGTGCACATGGACGAGTGTAGGCCAATTGCAAACGAATTGGGATCATATCGAATTCATGTGCACAGGCTAAGTACAGGGATTGGTTTCCCGAATCCAATTGGATCCCCTGGCTTAGGCCAATAGTAATCCGCTTGGTGCCGCCCTGTGCACGATATCGGATTGGCGTACTGCGCATGCGCGTAAATTTTTGCCAGAGATTTCACCCGGAAGTGGCAGGAGGCGCCGATGCCATCATAAGTAGCGATTGTTGCCAGAAAAGTCAGACGACACCATGGCTGCGAAGAAAGAATGCACAACACGTACACCAATGCTGCTCCGTCAAACTCCTCGAGCGCCATCTTTGTATACCGCCACATAGTTTGTTGTGTTTTTATTGAGTAGCCATCACCCGGAAGTAGTTGGACCACAGCGCCACATAGCGTAGCGTAGCCGGCCAGGTCACTGACCATTATCCCATTACACGAGTTTCATGTGCACTTGGATCTAAGGACAGACCACCCGCAGAGTAACGGGATCGGATTTGGAGAAATCCAATCCGATCCTACCATGTGACCGCAGTGAATGAACAGCATTCTAACATATGAGCCTCTGGTGTCCAGAGGGGTATTCCACGAAAGCTACTAAGCGCAAAGCCCGGCTTTATTCGTCAGTTGGCTCGAGTTTAAGTGAGAGTTCGGTTCCACGACGCTCGCTAAACTTAGTTCCCGCTGAGTTACTGGGGCAACATGGTCTTAGCAGATAGTCTGGTCGCCGGAAGGTTAAGTTGTCTCTTAGTCAGGCCGTGTCGCAGAGAATACGTACCTGACGTAAACAGAGTGTCAAACAAACAGTTCCGGACACCTCCCGCATGAGTATCTGTGTTGTCCGAAAACAATATCAGCAAAAAGACAAATTACCTTACGTTCTTGGTTCTTGACAAATCTCCGGTAATCTAAAAATATGCTTTTTGAACCGCTGTCTTTACGACATTAACATATAGAAGAATTCCAGAGGTATCTCAGAGAAAGGCTTTGGTCGAGTGGATATGTCCTATGACTCTCATATGAGCGACCCGGGTTTGATTCCCGCTATTGACCTATTGATGCCCAAGTCAAATTTGAGTTAAATTTTCACGCATTTATATTTGCAACATATTACAGAAATGGAAATGAATGTAACCTACAATTATTGTTATCATCACATACACAACACTATACACACAACACTATACACACAACACTATACACACAACACTATACACACACTACATACACACAACACTGTACACACAACACTATACACACACAACACTACACACACAACACTGTACACACAACACTACACAGACAACACAGTACACACAACACTGTACACACAACACTATACACACAACACTACACACAACACTACACACACACAACACTGTACACACAACACTGTACACACAACACTATACACACAACACTGTACACACAACACTACACACACACAACACAGTACACACAACACTATACACACAACACTACACACACACACACACAACACTGTACACACAACACAGTACACACAACACTATACACACAACACTACACACACACAACACTGTACACACAACACTGTACACACAACACTATACACACAACACTACACACACACAACACAGTACACACAACACTATACACACAACACTACACACACACAACACAGTACACACAACACTATACACACAACACTACACACACACAACACTGTACACACAACACTGTACACACAAGACTACACACACAACACTATACACACAACACTACACACAACACTACACACACAACACTATACACACAACACTACACACAACACTACACACACAACACTACACACACACAACACTGTACACACAACACTATACACACAACACTACACACAACACTACACACACACACACAACACAGTACACACAACACTGTACACACAACACTATACACACAACACTACACGCACACAACACTGTACACACAACACTGTACACACAACACTATACACACAACATTGTACACAACACTACACACACACAACACAGTACACACAACACTATACACACAACACTACACACACACAACACTGTACACACAACACAGTACACACAACACTATACACACAACACTACACACAACACTACACACACACAACACTGTACACACAACACTACACACACACAACACACAACACTATACACACAACACTACACACACACAACACTGTACACACAACACTGTACACACAACACTGTACACACAACACTATACACACAACACTACACACACAACACTATACACACAACACTACACACACAACACTACACACAACACTACACACACACAACACTGTACACACAACACTATACACACAACACTACACACAACACTACACACACACAACACTGTACACACAACACTATACACACAACACACACACACAACACTACACACACACACAACACTGTACACACAACACTACACACACAACACTATACACACAACACTACACACACACAACACTGTACACACAACACTGTACACACAACACTATACACACAACACTACACACACAACACTACACACACACAACACTATACACACAACACTACACACACAACACTACACACACACACAACACTACACACACAACACTACACACACAACACTATACACACAACACTATAATGTATCACTTCTTGCTCCTCTGGCACGTGAGTACATGAGTGTTGTGTCCTCCTCCCTGTGCTCCTCACCTTCACCTTTAAGGTGAGCTCGCCTTAAAGGTGAGCTTAAAGGAGAGCTCACCTTTACCTTTAAGGCGCGCGCGTTATAATCATGTGTTTATTGTGGCGCTACATGAAAGAGCGCGCACTCGGGCGCACATTAGCGCCATTCTCTGCGCTCTGTAATGATCCGCTCAAACCGCAGCGCCGGGGATTCTCCACAACAAAGGCTGGAGCTCAGCCCCTTAACCCCGACCAGACGCACCCACGGCCCGGGCGCCACAGCGGGGCAGAGGGGGCGGGGACCGGGGACCGTGTAGACCCAGAGGTGCACACCGGCGGCCCGCACACATCAGGAGCACCGGGGCCCGCACACATCCGGAGCACCGGCGGATCGGGAGAGGACGGACCATCGATACGCACACCGGATATGGAGCAGAGCACGAGCGCGCTGTGAAGAGAGGAGACGAGAGCGCGAGCGCACGGGCGGGCTCATGTGTGAGTGATCCATTCAGTTACTGATCATAATTATTGATTCATTATTATAAATATTTATGACATTGTAAAAATCAACATAATGGATCAGCATTCCATTACACGTCACAAATTAAGCAAACTATCTATCTATCTATCTATCTTTAAAAAAAAAACCGTTGATGATTGATGATTTAGAATAAAATAAAAACAAACCTGGTCTAAGTGTTCTCGTGTCTTCAGGTGAGTTGGCTCATCCTAAATAATTCATCTTCTTGACAAATTTGTCTCAAAATCATTTGTCAAGAGGAATTCAATAAGATCTAGAATGCAGAAAAGTCTGTTTTTTTGAGTAAAAATGAAACTGTTTCTTCTTCCTGTACGTAGTGGTTTACGTAAACATATTTTGTGTAATTAGAGAATGTTTCACACTGTGCCAGTGCTTCGTCACATCAGGCCTTTTGGACACGGTCCGTTTGGGTCGTGCGTAATTACGCATGTGCCTCTTGTGCTCGCGCAGTGGCGGAGGACCGGACCTCCGTGCTCGCTCCGGGGCACGCGCATCAGCAGGAGGACTCGTGCCCGCGCGCCGCACTGCTGGACCCCGCGCGCCGCCACCGCACGGCCTTCACGCGCCCGCAGCTCTCCCGCCTGGAGCACGAGTACCTCAAAGAGAGCTACGTGTCACGAGCGCGACGCTGCGAGCTCGCCACGGCACTCAACCTGCCCGAGACCACCATCAAGGTACGAGTCCTGGAACGGACCGGGGGACTGACCGGGGAACGGACCGGGGAACGGACCGGGGAACAGACCGGGGAACTGACCGGGGAACGACCGGGGAACGGACCGGGGAACGGACCGGGGAACGGACCTGGGAACGACCGGGGAACTGGCGGGACCACCATCAAGGTATGAATGTGCATATAGTGTTGTGTGTACAGTGTTGTGCGCATAGTGTTGTGTGTACAGTGTTGTGTGTACAGTGTTGTGCGCATAGTGTTGTGTGTATAGTGTTGTGTGTACAGTGTTGTGTATAGTGTTGTGTGTACAGTGTTGTGTGTACAGTGTTGTGTATAGTGTTGTGTGTACAGTGTTGTGCGCATAGTGTTGTGTGTACAGTGTTGTGTGTACAGTGTTGTGTGTACAGTGTTGTGCGCATAGTGTTGTGTGTATAGTGTTGTGTGTACAGTGTTGTGTATAGTGTTGTGTGTACAGTGTTGTGTGTACAGTGTTGTGTATAGTGTTGTGTGTACAGTGTTGTGTGTACAGTGTTGTGTATAGTGTTGTGTGTACAGTGTTGTGTGTATAGTGTTGTGTGTATAGTGTTGTGTGTGTAGTGTTGTGTGTATAGTGTTGTGTGTATAGTGTTGTGTGTGTAGTGTTGTGTGTGTAGTGTTGTGTGTACAGTGTTGTGTGTACAGTGTTGTGTATAGTGTTGTGTGTACAGTGTTGTGCGCATAGTGTTGTGTGTACAGTGTTGTGTGTACAGTGTTGTGTGTACAGTGTTGTGCGCATAGTGTTGTGTGTATAGTGTTGTGTGTACAGTGTTGTGTATAGTGTTGTGTGTACAGTGTTGTGTGTACAGTGTTGTGTATAGTGTTGTGTGTACAGTGTTGTGTGTACAGTGTTGTGTATAGTGTTGTGTGTACAGTGTTGTGTGTGTAGTGTTGTGTGTGTAGTGTTGTGTGTGTAGTGTTGTGTGTAGTGTTGTGTGTATAGTGTTGTGTGTGTAGTCTTGTGTGTATAGTGTTGTTTGTATAGTGTTGTGTGTATAGTGTTGTGTGTAGTGTGTGTACAGTGTTGTGTGTATAGTGTTGTGTACAGTGTTGTTTGTATAGCGTTGTGTGTATAGTGTTGTGTGTATAGTGTTGTGTGTGTATAGTGTTGTGTGTATAGTGTTGTGTATAGTGTTGTGTGTATAGTGTTGTGTGTATAGTGTTGTGTATAGTGTGTGTATAGTGTTGTGTGTATAGTGTTGTGTGTGTATAGTGTTGTGCGTATAGTGTTGTGTGTGTATAGTGTTGTGTGTATAGTGTTGTGCGTATAGTGTTGTGTGTATAGTGTTGTGTGTATAGTGTTGTGTGTATAGTGTTGTGCGTACAGTGTTGTGTGTAGTGTTGTGTACAGTGTTGTGTGTATAGTGTTGTGTGTGTAGTGTTGTGTGTGTAGTGTTGTGTGTATAGTGTTGTGTGTATAGTGTTGTGTACAGTGTTGTGTGTATAGTGTTGTGTGTATAGTGTTGTGTGTGTAGTGTTGTGCGTATAGTGTTGTGTATAGTGTTGTGCGTATAGTGTTGTGCGTATAGTGTTGTGCGTATAGTGTTGTGCGTACAGTGTTGTGCGTACAGTGTTGTGCGTACAGTGTTGTGCGTACAGTGTTGTGCGTACAGTGTTGTGCGTATAGTTTTGTGCGTATAGTGTTGTGCGTATAGTGTTGTGCGTTTAGTGTTGTGTGTATAGTGTTGTGTGTACAGTGTTGTGTGTATAGTGTTGTGTGTACAGTGTTGTGTGTACAGTGTTGTGTGTAGAGTGTTGTGTGTAGAGTGTTGTGTGTAGAGTGTTGTGCGTACAGTGTTGTGCGTACAGTGTTGTGCGTACAGTGTTGTGCGTACAGTGTTGTGCGTATAGTGTTGTGTATAGTGTTGTGTACAGTGTTGTGCGTATAGTGTTGTGTATAGTGTTGGGTGTAGAGTGTTGTGCGTACAGTGTTGTGCGTACAGTGTTGTGCGTACAGTGTTGTGCGTACAGTGTTGTGCGTATAGTGTTGTGCGTACAGTGTTGTGCGTATAGTGTTGTGCGTATAGTGTTGTGCGTACAGTGTTGTGCGTACAGTGTTGTGCGTATAGTGTTGTGCGTACAGTGTTGTGCGTACAGTGTTGTGCGTATAGTGTTGTGCGTACAGTGTTGTGCGTATAGTGTTGTGCGTATAGTTTTGTGCGTATAGTGTTGTGCGTATAGTGTTGTGCGTTTAGTGTTGTGCGTTTAGTGTTGTGTGTATAGTGTTGTGTGTACAGTGTTGTGTGTATAGTGTTGTGTGTATAGTGTTGTGTGTAGAGTGTTGTGTGTATAGTGTTGTGTGTATAGTGTTGTGTGTAGAGTGTTGTGTGTATAGTGTTGTGTGTATAGTGTTGTGTGTAGAGTGTTGTGTGTATAGTGTTGTGTGTATAGTGTTGTGTGTACAGTGTTGTGTGTATAGTGTTGTGTACAGTGTTGTGTGTATAGTGTTGTGTGTATAGTGTTGTGTGTGTATAGTGTTGTGTGTACAGTGTTGTGTGTATAGTGGTGTGTATAGTGTTGTGTGTATAGTGTTGTGTGTATAGTGTTGTGTGTATAGTCACTTTTGTGTGATATAGGACCTTTAACTATGAAGCTTAACTCTTTTTTGGAGGAACTTGCTCGTCTCCAAAGTTCCACAGTGTGGCATTAAAACAAAACAGAAAAACTCTTCCACCTGCAGTCCTGAACGAGATTTGAAATGAAGACGCTTGTACGATAAACGTTAAGTCGCTGACAGAACAGTAGCAGCAGCTGCGGACATCTTTACAGCGTCGGGGCAGTGATGGGTGTAGCCGTTTCCATGACGACGGCAGTGTACGGCTGTCGTGTGCGGAACATGGGCTCGTTTATGGAGGAGCAGGAATGTGGTCGTCCAGTAAAGACGCCACCTGACACTGAGGCTTCCCATGTGTCTGAGTGCTAAAGGCGCTCCACCTGATTTTTACGGTCTTCAAAAACAACAAAGTAAAAGTAGTAAAATAATGTACTGAAGTTAAAAAAATGTAGGTATTTGTACTTTACTTGCGTACATTTCACAGTGTATACTTTTAAAAACATTTGGTATTTGTTCTTTCTACACCACTACATTTTGGAACAGGACTAAAAGTATTTTTAGAATTGTCTCAGAGTTTAGTTTCATGTTCATAGTTTGAGCAAATAAAAACATCTATGGAAAAAAACATCAGTTCATTTGTTTTTCAAAATCTCCGTGAAATAATTTTACTTTTTTCTCTTGAAGTACATTTAAACAGGTCGTTTAATGCTTTAACTCGTGATATTTTTACTTTTACTTGAGTTTTTTTTTTCCTCTGAAATTCGTTCTTTTACTTAAGTAACAAAATGTTGTACTTCGTTCAACACTGCTTAAAATTTGTTAAAATTTAATTAAATTTAAATTTAAATTTAAATTTAAATTATAATTATAGTTAAATGTAAAGAAATTAAATTAAAATTAAAATTGCATTAAAATTGCATTAAAATTAAATTAAAATTAAATTAAAATTAAAATTAAAATTAAATTAAAATTAAATTAAATATAAATTAAATTTAAATTAAATTTAAATTAAATTTAAATTAAATTTAAATTAAATTTAAATTAAAACGAAATTTAAATTTAAATTAAAACGAAATTTAAATTTAATTTAAATTTAATTTAAATTTAATTTAAATTTAATTTAAATTTAATTTAAATTTAATTTAAATTTAATTTAAATTTAATTTATATTAAAATTTAATTTGCATTTAAATTAAAAATAAAAATTAAAACATTAAAAAATTAAAACATTAAAAAAATTAAAACATTAAAAAAATTAAAATTTAAATTAAAAATTAAATTAAAATTTGAACCAGTTCATTGAAAACAGTATGCAGTGATCTAAAGTTCTGCATTCAGAACATCCTCATTTTTCAGTGATGAGTGCATAAGTGCTTCTCACAGCTCTCACAAACCAGAGGGTCTGTCATCGTAATGTTTTGAGTAAGACAGATTTTGCTCAAATACGTGAAAATAAAATCAGGTACGGGCACCTGCTTGTATCCATGGAGATCTTATTGCTTTGAAATGTTTCACAGTATGGCATTAAACTGATCATTTATTCAAAAACAGGTATTACATTTGTCTAAAAAAATCATTGTGAGTGGGGTCACCTCTCCACAGATCTGACCTGTAACGTTGCCTAGTAGTGCCATCTGCTTGTCTTTACGGAGACAAAAGCCATACTGTGGAACCTTCCTCGGCCATAGAAGCAGGTTGTGTGCATGTCCTCCCTGTTAGTGTGGCAGAGTGGTTTGTCTCCGCCCGTCAGTGAGGAGGTTGTGGGTTAGACTCCTGATCTCTCAGTGGAGTGTTGCATGTTCTCCCTGTGTTATTATGAAGTCGCAGATTTCCTACACAAAATAATTAGTGCTTTTCACCGTTTTACTGCGCAGTGGTGAAGTTATGAGCCGAGCCTGTGGAGGCTGTGGGAGAGGCTTCAGGGAGAGTCGAAGGATCCTTGGGTGATGTTACTCGCTCCAGAGAAGATTTCCCAATAAAAATGCAAAATAAAGACTTCCCTGCATTCATTCAGTAATGAAGTGTTCAGTAAGAAGATGCTCTGTCTGGGTTTTGTTATGTTACAGTTTTAGTTTGACACTGGAAATAAACGCCCCACTGCTCTGTGTAATTAGACCAGTGCACACAATAATGAAGCAAATCATGACAAACTGTTGTTTCCAGCTCAGCACTTCAAATATGAGAACACAATTTTTTAATATGAATTACAGAATGTAGATAGTGTTGGGAAGAATTCTTATACAGTGGTACCTCACCTTACGAAAGACCCAACAAACAAAAATTTCAAGTTATGAAACGCCTTCACGGTAAATTTTGGTCTCTAGATACGAAAGAAAATTCAAGTTACGAAACGCGAAATCTCAAAAATTCAAATAATGCGCGCTCAGCCACACACATTATACGCTTTTCTCAGACTGAATTTAAACTTTTCTCACATTTGTCTCTCGTTTAAACACTCAAACTTTCATAGATTTTCAACAAAATGTATTAATAGTGAAGTGTGGGGGGAAGGGGGAGGGCGGTGTGTGTGTGCGCGGACACGTGTGTGATAGCGCAGCATGACCCGGCGCGTGGCTGCCAGCAGGTCTAGACCTGGACTAAACCAGGACTGGACCAGGACTAAACCTGGACTAAACCAGGACTAAACCAGGACTAAACCAGGACTAAACCTGGACTAAACCAGGACTAGACCAGGTGGATTAAAGCGCCGTGCGCAGGTCTATTTCCTGGTTTCGTTTCGAGTCACAGCTGAGGTGAGCAGCGAGGGGGACCGCACGCAGTCTGAGCGCATGAACCAACGCATGCAAGAGCCGCAGTGGTCTAGACCTGGTCTAGCGGAGGTCTAGAGGAGGCACGGTTTGAGCACGGGTCTCGTTCATGCACTCAGACGGTCCCCCTCGCTGCTCGCCTCAGCCGTGACTCGAAACGAAACCAGGAAATAGACCCGCGCACGGCGCTTTAATCCACCTGGTCTAGTCCTGGTTTAGTCCAGGTTTAGACCTTGGTCTAAACTGGTATAGTCCACGTTTAGTCCTGGGTCTACAGTCTCTACGCAGAACACAATGTTACACTATAAAAAAAAGTTACACTATAAAAAAAAAAACTTGGATCGGGGCCTTGGAATGAATCAGGCTTTTTCCATTGAAATAGCTACACAACTTACGAAAAATTCACGTTACGAAACCACTTCTGGAACAAATTAATTTCGTAAGGTGAGGTACCACTGTATTTAGAAAATGTATGCATGTAAAATAATAATATACAGAAAAGTGAATGTGATTTTGTATTTAGTCATAATTAATAATTTAATAATTCATAGCATTTATACACCGACTTTCATGACACCCAAAGCGCTTTACAGCCCATTGTTCATTCACCCCACACTTGGTGGTGGTAAGATGCTTTTGTAGCCACAGCTGCCCTGGGGCAGACTGACGGAAGCGAGGCTGCCAATCTGCGCCATCGGCCCCTCCGACCACCTCCAACACTCACACACACTCCACTTTCATACAAGGAAATGTGGGTGAAGTGTCTTGCCTAAGGACACAATGACATGCATGAAGAATCCCTCAGTCGTCCAGGTAGAATCCATGATAAAAGGAGAAATTCAATTTGTCAACTGGACAAAGTTTATTTGGTCGAAAACGTTTGGCAGCTCATCCGCGCTGCTTCGTCAGTTCTGGTTAGAGTGCTGATGGACACTGCTTATATCTCGCTGCAGGGAGGAGCTCACTACACTGACATTATTCTGAAACTATCTCAACTATTTGTTTTTGAGCTTCTGTCTTTTGTTTTTCCAATTTCTCTCGTCTCGTCTAGTTTAGCATACCCATTCGACCCCTAACGACTGTTTTCACACCTCTGGCCCCGATCTGGCTGCCCTATTGTTTCTTTTGTCTGTTTTGACTTCGGTTTGAGAATGGAATTATATATGGGAGACAAGTTATGTCTGACTCCCCCATTTCTGTTTAAAGAAACAAGACACAATGACAGTTTTTTGCGATTGGCGCCCCCCTGTGGCTCCTGTTATTCCCACTGGTCTCCCATCTGGGTCCGGACCAGGCCCTGCCCTGCTGAGCTTCTGAGATCTGACGGGATCAGGTTTTGACAAGCAGGTAGTCATGGATTCCAATACTTGGTGCAAAGGACAAATTAAGTCACTACTGGGGGCGGCAGTAGCTCAGTTGGTAGAGCATATGCCTCGTGATCCAGGTTGGCGGTTCGAATCCCGCTCTTGACGGGTTGACCGCATGTGATCCCAGCTCCCACAGATGAGTGCTGCCGTTGTGTCCTTGGGCAAGACACTTAACCCCACCTCTCCCCCAGTGTCTGTGGACATTGGTAGCCCCCATGGCAGAAGATACATCAAGGCCCGTTGTGATGTGAGCCATCCTCCTGTGGACCCACCACCCGCGGAAGGATTCATGGGGGCTGGTGCATTGTGTTCTGGGCAGCAGAACACTGCTTGGACTGCTGCCCCCGCGACCCAGAAAATGGAAAAGCGGAAGAAAATGAATGAATGAATGAAGTCACTATTAAGTGGGAATGCAACATTGTTCTTAAAAAGCTGTGTGTGTTTTAGGTTTGGTTCCAGAACCGGAGGATGAAGGACAAGCGTCAGAGACACGCCCTCCCGTGGTCGCTCCCCCTGGTCGACCCGATGGGGGCGCTGCTGCTGTCCCGGGCCTCTGTGTCCTACCCCCTCCTTCCTCACCCCCTTCCTCACCTGCCTCTGCCCTTCCCCCCGCTCCCCCTGCCCTCTCACCACCCCTACAGCGCCCCCCTCAGGCTGAACCCGTGCACCGGCAGAGCCCTGTACTCCTCCGGCGTCCTGGGCCACCCTCTGTCCTGCCCCTGCCCCCTGTGTGGGAGGGGCTGGGGACAGGAGCCTCTGCACAAGGTCAACGGAGAGAGCCAGAGCGGCCCTGAAGGTCCAGGGTCACCACAGGCCCACGCCCCACCTCTGGACCATTAAAGGAGACCGTGTGCTCACTTTGGATCAGGTCACGACAATTCCAGAACATTCTGTTCAGTGAATTGTGTTTCTTCAAATCCTCATTGGACCTGATCTGATTTGTGACACTGACTGTGCAAAAGTAGTTCAGAATAAATTAGATAATAGAATATTAGAATAAGACTTGATTTTTGACCAAAGAACAAAGGAGCCTGAGCGTGTCCTGCTGCCCACGTGTGTCCGGACGTGTTTGTGTGTCGCGACATGTTTGTGTGTCACATTTGTGTGTCTGGACATGTTTGTGTGTCGCGACATGTTTGTGTGTCACATTTGTGTGTCTGGACATGTTTGTGTGTCGGGACGTGTTTGTGTGTCACATGTTTGTGTGTCGGGACATGTTTGTGTGTCGCGACATGTTTGTGTGTCGGGACATGTTTGTGTGTCGCGACATGTTTGTGTGTCGGGACGTGTTTGTGTGTCACATGTTTGTGTGTCGGGACATGTTTGTGTGTCGCGACATGTTTGTGTGTCGGGACATGTTTGTGTGTCGCGACATGTTTGTGTGTCGGGACGTGTTTGTGTGTCACATGTTTGTGTGTCGGGACATGTTTGTGTGTCGCGACATGTTTGTGTGTCGGGACATGTTTGTGTGTCGGGACATGTTTGTGTGTCGCGACATGTTTGTGTGTCACATTTGTGTGTCTGGACATGTTTGTGTGTCGCGACATGTTTGTGTGTCACATTTGTGTGTCTGGACATGTTTGTGTGTCGGGACGTGTTTGTGTGTCACATGTTTGTGTGTCGGGACATGTTTGTGTGTCGCGACATGTTTGTGTGTCGGGACATGTTTGTGTGTCACATTTGTGTGTCTGGACATGTTTGTGTGTCGGGACGTGTTTGTGTGTCACATTTGTGTGTCTGGACATGTTTGTGTGTCGGGACGTGTTTGTGTGTCGGGACATGTTTGTGTGTCGCGACATGTTTGTGTGTCACATTTGTGTGTCTGGACATGTTTGTGTGTCGGGACATGTTTGTGTGTCACATGTTTGTGTGTCGGGACATGTTTGTGTGTCGCGACATGTTTGTGTGTCGGGACATGTTTGTGTGTCGCGACATGTTTGTGTGTCGGGACATGTTTGTGTGTCACATGTTTGTGTGTCGGGACATGTTTGTGTGTCGGGACATGTTTGTGTGTCGGGACATGTTTGTGTGTCGGGACATGTTTGTGTGCACCAGTAACGAGCATTAAAGGAACAGAGTGAAACATCCAAATAAAAAGTGAATGTTGCAGAGAAAACTGTGACAAGAGGCAGTTTCTTCCATTTTTCCTCCATGTGGTCAATATGAGCTCTGCAGGTCACACTAAACATTCCCAGATCTGAAGATTTATCAAAGCACAATTTGATTTTATACAATTTTATTTTATACAATTTTTGGGGCCACGCAGCGAAGCTGTGAGGCACCCATAGTGTTTCTACTGATTATTATTATTATTATAAAATATTCTTCTGCCTCTGGGAGTCTATGGCAACCCCTAGAACCGTCTGGTAAAAATTTGTGAAATTTTGCATGCACATTCCAGCCAGTCTCCTCATTACCCACAGCAATTTATAGGCCCCCACCCCCAACCCTCTAGTGCCACCAGCAGCTCAAAGTTCCAGGTTTGATTGGCTGTCACAACAAAACGATAAGAGATATCAATAAATCCAGGCATATTTCTGATGAGGCTCAGTCCAAAGATGCTATGTTCCAAATTTGAACAAAATTGGTCCAAAATTGAGGGAGGAGAAGCATTTTGAGTGTTTTTCATCAAATTCAAAATGGCGGGGAATTACGTCATAGTTCGTCATATGACGTCATATGGTGCGTTGGATTCGGCTTGGCCCAAGGAGTCCAGGGATGCCAAGTTTTTGAAAATTGGACATACGGTTCAAAAGTTACACACAGAAATGTACCTGAAAATTCTTTCCGTACGCTCGATTTGCAAAAACTTGGAATCCCTAGAATCCTTGGGCTAAGACGAATCCAACGCATCCTATGACGTCATGTCCGCCGGAATAGAATGTCCGCCATCTTGGATTTTATGAAAAACACTCAAAATGCTTCTCCTCCCTCATTTCTGCTTGTAACTTTTGAACCGTAAGTCCGATTTTCAAAAACTTGGTATCCCTGGGATCCTTGGGCGAAGACTGATCCAACGCACGTCATCAAATTGACGTGCGTTAACGTGCGTTTCAGCTCTCTCAATGAAACTTGGTGCGCAATGTACCATCCATACAGAATTAGCCATACCAAATTTGGTGCACATTGGCCACTAGGGGGCGCTACAACATGCAAAAATGTGTTTTGGGTGAAGACTGATCCAACGCACGTCATCAAATTAGGCTGGGTCACTGCTTGGCCCCACATTGCTGCTTGCAGCTATATTATTTTATGCAGTTTTGAAGATGTCACTTGGACGAGCGACAAAACATGTTCGTCCAGTCGTCAGAACTGAACTTTCTTTTGCTTTCTTTAGAGTGTGATGTAATTTTAGATTATTTAATAAACACAATACTGTGTGCATGTGTGTGTGTGTGCATGTGTGTGTGTACATGTGGATGTGTGTACATGTGTATGTGTGCACATGTGTACACAGTATTGTGTCTGTTCACACATGTGTGTTTGGATCTACTGAAGTTCAGTTTGATACTGAATCACTTTTTAATTAGTCTGGACTAATTGATCAGTTTGTGTGCACATTCACCACATGTATCTATGCTTTATTATTAACTCTTTTGTTTTTTTTTAACTTACATTTTTTTGTATTTTTTTCCCTTTAAGAACAGAAACTACCTAGAATTTAAACCTCACTGTAAACTCTGTGAACACTGTTAATGTCATTCAACTTTATCTACGCTACAATATTCAGATATACTCGAGAGTCTGTTTTTGGGTCTATTTTTAAATTATTTTAAGCCATTATTTATTATCTTGTTTTATTGTGTGCTACATTTTCCTGCTGTTCTTGATCTGTGCATTGCAACACTGGAATTTCCCCACTGTGGGACTAATAAAGGCATATTTTATCTTATGTTATCTTAAACTCAAATGAAGGGCTGTGGACTAATTTGCACCTCTGGGTTTGGTGAAATAAATGTGTGATTGTTTGTCGTGTGAGAGATTCTGAATAAAGAAACACAACACTTTTCATTTGGTCTGGAGTCGTCCTTAAACTCAACAGTTCAGCGGAGCTTCAGCCTCAGTCTGGCACAGCAGCTCGTGGACAGTGTGGCTCAGATTATTTCATCACAGACTCACACTCGCCTCAGAGGCACAGGAGCCCTCAGGGGCTGGTTTTAGCACTCCAGAGTTTCCTCAAACCCTCACGTACCCACAGTTCATTTCATCATCAGCAGTTGTGATTTACAGTGGTCTCTCGTTTATCGCAGGGGTTAGGTTCCAGAAATAACCTGTAATAAGTGAAATCCGCGAAGTAGGACAACTTTATATTTTACAATTATTCAACATGTTTTAAGGCTGTAAATGCCTCACCACACACATTATACACTTTTCTCAGACTGGAATTAACGTTTTCTCACATTTCTCTCTCGTTTAAACACTCAAACTTTAGAAGATTTTCAACAAAATGTATTAATAGTGAAGCGGGGGGGGGGGGGGGGGGGGCATGTGCACCCGCTCATCGTGGTCACGAAACAAGGCAAAGAGCCGCATGCGGTGGTTTAATCCTGGTTTGGGCCTGGTCTAGTCCTGGGACCGGAGAAGTGTGCGCGCGGACACGTGCACCGCTCATCGTGGTCAAATCCGTGAGCAGCATGACCGGCGTGAGGCCGTGCGTCCCACCCGGGGCTGCGAGCACGAGACCGAGGCCGGCAGCGCCCGGACCGTGCCTCCCCCTCGGGACCGTGTCCAACGACGCAGTCGAAGCGAACACGCACAAGAGCCGCACGAAACAAGGCAAAGAGCCACATGCGGTGGTTTAATCCTGGTTTAGACCTGGTCTAGTCCTGGTTTAGTCCAGGTTTAGACCTGGTTTAGACCTGGTTTAGACCTGGTTTAGACCTGGTTTAGTCCTGGTTTAGTCCTGGTTTAGTCCACCTTTAGTCCTGGTCTAGTCCTGGTCTGGTTCCGGTCTAGTCCCGGTCTGGTCCCGGTCTGGTCCCGGTCTGGTCCTGGTCTGGTCCCAGTCTGGTCCTCATGTCTTAGTCCCGGTCTGGATTTCCTACAGATCCAGTGACTCATGTCTGGGCTCCTCGTGCATCCAGCGGGACTCCTGGAGCCCCCCCCCCCGGGTCCCCCCTCTATAACATCTATATAAATGTGTCAAACTGAACACATTCTGTACTGTACAGGAGACATGGAGGAGAAGACAATCAGGATGCACAACACAATGTTCATACACTAGAAAAAAAATAAAATCTGCGAAAAGTGAACCGCGATAGAGCGAGGGACCACTGTTCAGCAAATATCAAGGTTCAGCAACATATCTTAATTTATCATTTTCTTTTGTTTAAAAATAACAGTGAAATTTTGCCCAGTTAAGAAACCGATCCCAACAACCTAAACTTACCTGTTCCTTAACCTGTGATAAATCCTGAATATGTCCAGGAAATTCAGGATTTATCACTGAATATGTCCAGGAGAAGGGGCGGCAGTAGCTCTGTGGACACTGGTAGCCCCCATGGCAGAAGTACATCAAGGCCTGTTGTGACGTGAGCCGTCCTCCTGTGGACCCACCACCTGCGGGGGGATTCATGGGGGCTGGTGCATTGTGTTCTGGGCAGCAGAACACTGCTTGGACTGCTGCCCCCGCGACCGAGAAAATGGAAAAAGCGGAAGAAAGTGAATGAATGAATGTCCAGGAGAGATGCGAGCGAAACTGAAATGCAACTTACAAAAAAAGTTATATCCAACTAAGTGTTGAGCCGGTGTTGACGTCCGGAAATGAAAGGTCAGTCTTGATACGGTAAAGTGCCACTGAAAAAGTTTTTGTTTCCTCGTGTTCCTCTTCTGTGCAGCTGTAAACATCTGGTACAGAATCACTCACACCGCTGCGGCGTCCACACAAATCCACTCCTCGTGTATTTTTGCCGCAGATGTGATGCAGGGGTGGAATCCCTCTCATTTCATCTGAACACACTCTCGGACCAGAGACATGGCGGAGTTGGTGTAAATGAGGCATAAGCTGATTGTCATTTGTGAGCAGAGCCGCTAACAGAAAATGACTCAGTGCCGTGTGGTGAGGGTCGTGGCTGAGGCAGTGACGTCGTCACAATCAGATTTACAAATATTACACCAGGGCCAGTTTCTCTCCTGTAAGTGACGAGCTCTGAATATTTTTGATGTGAAGCTAAAAATTAATTATTATTGTTCAGTGCATTTTCCAGAGCACTGAGTAGAATCATAAATTAAAATAGTAACGTTTTTACTGCGATCTGGCTCTGAATGTGAGTGGTGGACTGTTCATGTTTAACAAGGCTTCTTTGCAAATTTTTCAGGTCACAATATCCATCTGAGTCCAGACATCGTCACAGCAGGTCGAGAAAAGAAGGAAAAGCAGAAAAGATTATTTCTTCCCACGCTGTTTGAAAAGAGCGAGTCTTTCGTCCCGTAGTCTGGAGCAAACCCTTTAGCTCCGACGTTGGTCTTCCTTTAACTATAACCTCCTGCTTCCACCCAAAGTCCAGTTTAGAAAACTGCTCGAGCTTTAATATGAAATCCGTGAAAAGACCCTCAGTCGTCCAGGTAGAATCCATGATAAAAGGAGAAATTCAATTTGTCAACTGGACAAAGTTTGTTTGGTTGAAAACGTTTCGCCGCTCATCCGAGAGACTTCTTCAGTTCTGGTTCGAGTGCTGGTTAGACCCTGTTTATATCTCGCTGCAGGGAGGAGCTCACTACACTGGAAAAGTTCTGAACCAATCCCAGCTAATCTGCTATCTTTTGTTTTCCTCTGGCGTCTCGTTTAGCATATCTATTCAGCCCTCAGATGAGCTCACTACCCTGGAATAGTTCTGTAACTATCTCAACTAATTGCTCCTTTTGTTTTTTGAATGGCGAATAGTTTAGCCTCTCTATTCAAACTGACGACCGTCTCCACCCCACTGCCCCTGACTTGTCTTTAATATGAAATCTTCCTCCATTTAAAAAGTCGGGGCAGACAAGAAGAAGAAAGTGAACGGATTATTAAACTTGACTTACCAACTCTAAATTGTATCTTGTGTCACTTATTCTAATCTGCTGCTCCAGGAGTTGCAGAGGAATCCCTGGACTCACGAGTGCCTCTACCATGAGGCCAGGGAACTACGAGCCTCACCCGACGCCTTTTTACCGCTGCTTTAACCCGGCGCCTTTTTACCGCCGCTTTAACCCGGCGCCTTTTTACCGCCGCTTTAACCCGGCGCCTTTTTACCGCCGCTTTAACCCGACGCCTTTTTGCCGCCGCTTTAACCCGGCGCCTTTTTGCCGCCGCTTTAACCCGGCGCCTTTTCGCCGCCGCTTTAACCCGGCGCCTTTTCGCCGCCGCTTTAACCCGGCGCCTTTTCGCCGCCGCTTTAACCCGGCGCCTTTTCGCCGCCGCTTTAACCCGGCACCTTTTCGCCGCCACTTTAACCCGACGCCTTTTCACCGCCGCTTTAACCCGGTGCCTTTTTACCGCCGCTTTAACCCGGCGCCTTTTCACCGCCGCTTTAACCCGGCGCCTTTTCACCACCGCTTTAACCCGGCGCCTTTTCACTGCCGCTTTAACGCAGAATCTGTCACTGCTGAGCTACAGCACAGTCAGTCCATGTCCTGGTCCTGGTTCACTCCTGGTTTAGTCTTTTATTTGGTCCTGGTTCAGTCCTGGTTTTGTCTTGATTTGGTCCTGGTTTAGTCCTGGTTTAATCTTGATTTGGTCCTGGTTTAGTCCTGGTTTAGTCTTGATTTGGTCCTGGTTCAGTCCTGGTTGTCATGTGAGGCACCAACACGCCCAAACACCACCATTTCAATGGGAAATTGCAAGATTCAGCTATTTTGAATAAAAAAAAGAATGGAAATGGTGAACTTTAAAAGAAAATAACATTATAGTACAAATCACTGGATAAATATAACCATTTATTTTTTCATTTTACTTTTTTTTCTTTGCTGTGATGACTCTCCTGACTGCACGTCACTGAAATGTTTGGAATAACTGTGGGGGAGAGGTGCCGTCCAGATGAAAAGATGTATTTTTGATATAATTTTAGGTTTAAATTAGCTTTCTCCTGTCAAAAAGTCTGTTTTTTAGACAAAGGTGAATAGGAAAACACTGTTTAAAAAGGGCTTTGTTTAAGATAAGATTAGACTTTATTGATCTCACACAGGAGAAATACACTTGCCACTTTAGCTCCAGTGCAAAGAAGTTAGACCAAAAATGTGCATATAAACAAGATAAGTAATAATAATTAGGGCTGACAGTTTAATGCGTTAATTAGATTAATTAATTACACTGCAAATGAACACGTTATAAAAATCAACGCAATTAATTATGAGCGGCAATTCAATGTGCGCATTTTAAATTTGGCGTGCGGCGAGCGAATCCCTGCCAGGGCCTTTGAACGGCGAGTTTATTTATAAAAAGAACGAAGACGGGACAATCAACAAGAACGCCGTGATTTGGAGCTTTTGTCAAAAAGAATTTTCCGATCACCGAAGCCGCTCCAGCCTGACGGATCAATTGAACGATAAACACGTCCGGACAAGTTCCATCGTTACCGGTGATAGTGCGCACTTCAAACCAACAAACCACGTTCACAGAATTTGGGAAATGAATGCGCAAAGTGACCACATGAAAACTGACAAACTCAATCGCAAAGTGCGTTCGTTCGTTTGCTCGCCCGATCGATCACTCACTGCGTGCACATGGACGGGTGTAATCCGATTGCAAACGGATTGGGATCGTATCGGATTCATGTGCACAGGCTAAGGATTGTATAGGGATTGGTTTCCCGAATCCGATTGGAACCCCTGGATTAGGCCAATAGTAATCTGCTTGGTACCGCCTTGTGCATGATATCGGATTGGATTGGCATACTGCCCATGTGCGGGAATTTTCGCCAGGGATTTCACCCGGAAGTAGCAGGAAGTAGCGATTGTTGCCGGAAAAGTCAGACGAAATCATGGCTGCGAAGAAAGAATGCACAACACGTACACCAATGCTGCTCTGTCAAACTCCTCGAGCGCCATCTTTGTATACCGCCACATAGTTTGTTGTGTTTTTATTGAGTAGCCATCACCCGGAAGTAGTTGGACCACAGCGCCACATAGCGTAGCGGAGCCGGCCAGGTCGCTGACCATTATCCCATTACACGAGTTTCATGTGCACTTGGATCTAAGGACAGACCAGCCGCCGAGTAACGGGATCGGATTTGGAGAAATCCAATCCGATCCTACCATGTGACCGCAGTGACTCACTCACAACCTCTCCCTCTCACACCCTTGAAATGCGATTAATTAGATTCATTAATTACACATCCTGTAATTGATTAGATTATTTTTTTAATCGCCTGACAGCACTAATAATAATAATAGGTAAATCAGAAAATAGTAGAAAATTACACGGTAGGTAATAATGAAATAAAAAATATATAAAACTCATCATCATCAAAACTCATCTGTTCAGACTGGCCTTTTCACTCCAACTGCACTGTCCTTTTAAATGTTTTACTGTTTTAAAAATTTTTATTGTTTAAATGTTTAACTGTTTGTTTTTAACTTTTCGTATTTTAACTGTTGCTTTTAACTGTGACCTTGAGTGTCCAGAAAGCCGCCTAATAAATAAAATGTATTATTATTATTTTTTTATTTTATTTTATTTTATTTTATTTTTATTATTATTATTATTATTATTAAAAACAAGTATTTCTTATGTACACCGATTACACTGGTTACAATAGAGCGTTAAGTCCTGCCCCTGATCGAAATGCTGATCTTTCAGGGAGTCTCTTCTCTGGACACTACCAGGGCAGCTGATGGACACAAACGTGGGCACTACACGCCCGCGCCACCCATAACAATAATATCATCTCATAAACAACCTATTATCTTTGAAGTGAAGCAGACCCGCTCATTCAGGAGCTTCATTAATGCTACGGCACAAACTGGTGAGCCGGAGCGTGAGCGCGGCACTCCTCCGCGGGACGAGCTCTTAATGATGAGGTCTAATGGTGTAAGTACAGAGCAGGGCCCAGGTGGAGCGTCTTGGATCAGATCTGTGGGGGGGGGGGGTAAACACTGTCGTCTTATGAGGCCAGACAGTGTGATTAGTGTTCTTTAAAGGGGTTCTGGATGATGAGTGTGAAGAGGAATTAAGAGGCACACACACATACACAGACACACACACACATACACATGAACACACACACACAGAACACATACACACACGCACACATACACACACACACTTGCGCACACACACACGCACACACACACACGCATGCACACACACGCACACACACACACACAGAACACACACATACACGCACACACATGCACACACACATACACACACACATGAACACACACACACACACACTCACATGAACACACACACACACATACACACACACATACACACACACACACACATGAACACACACAGAACACACACACACACACAGAACACACACACACACACAGAACACACACACACACACATGAACACACACATACACACGCACACACACACATACACACACACACACACATACACACACACACACACACATGAACACACACACACATACACACATACACACGCACACACACACATACACACACATACACACACACATGAACACACACACAGAACACACACGCACCATTGACCATTATAAAGTGGACAGTTATATTAAACTACTGGGTCATTCCAGAATTGGAGGACATTTTGGCTTTAAAATTCTTGAAAAATAAACCTTCACATTTCTGATTTTCTGCTTCATATTCATCAATAATAGGTCATAAACTATCAAATGCTTGATTAGCTCAGCTGACGGTCAATGGTAAAATTTTTATTATATGATTTATTTGGTTTATTTATGTATTTCCTCTAATCACAGTAACAGGGTTGCAGGTAACAGGGTTGCAGGTAACAGGGTTGCAAAATTGCGCTAATGTTCACTTTATCTCAGGAGTAGAAGCTGTTTAGCTGTTACTGCTAATCAAGAGGAAAAACTTATTTATGCAAATACGTAAAGAAAAAAAATTGTCTTATTCTGATCATTTGCATAACAGGGTTGCATGAGGCAGAGTGAGACATTCAATCAAGACTAACGATGTTATAAAAATATGAAAAATAGAAGAGAAGACAAACCTTTGCTCGGCCCATTCTTTTGGAAAACTGTTTGATGATGTCAAGTCCAGGGGATCATGTGGTTCACTGTTGATTGATTGATTGATTGATTGATCATGTGGTTCTGCTTTGTTCTTCTTCTACCAGGCTAAAAATGTTCTGGTAACAGGGTTGGTGCATGTTGTGGGACACATGTTCCATGAATAATAATTATTATTTGAAATATTATGTCTATTAAAACAAATGTTCCCACACTTACAAGAGATGGAAATGAAACAAATTATAGAAAAAACAAGAAATTTAAATTCAATTTGAACTGTTTTTCTTTGGGATTCAGTTTGGACATTAGAGGGGTGGGACAAGAGGAAAATGACATTTTGGGGGTACTCCAGATTTATTTGGTATTTTAAAAACTATTTTCAAGCATTCTTTTCCCTTAGTTTTTTTTTAGATTTGGTCTCAGGACAAGTAAATTCACTCAGAAACTGTATGTTTTAGTATTTTGTATGTGGATTATTTAATATTTGATGGGTGGGACGTAAAATGTCCTCCAATTCTGGAATGACCCTACTACTACTACTAACGTGCAATATCATTTTTCAATACTCTCCTTGTTACTGTTTTATTATTATTACTTATTCTATTATTACTTATTTTATTATTATTAGGCGCAACCGCTAAAGCGTAGGGCCTATTGTTATTTTTATTATTACTTATCTTTATTCCATTCCTGCCTGCATTAACTTTTCTTTCTTGTTCAAACTGTCCCTACCTGGAGCTACTATGACAAGTAAATTTCTCCTGCGTGAGATCAATAAAGTCTTATCTTATCTTATCTTAAATGTATTTCCTCTGGAAGGTCCTCTGCTACATTTGCTACACATTTGGTGTAAAAAGTAGCACGGTGGCTGAGTGGCTAGAATGTTCCGGGTTCGATCCCCGGGTTGCCGGGTGGAGTTCTTCCCGTGTGTGGGTAGGTGGGTTTCCTTTGAGCACTCTGGTTTCCCCCATCAACACAAAAACACAAACACACGCTCCAGGTAAAATCCTCCAGCTCAGGTCCTGACTCAGCCTAAGCAACAAGATCATGGAGATGGTTCCCGGGCGTCTGAAAGAGGTGCTGAAAAGGATGGGTCAAATGCACAGATAAACAATGGATAATGATAATAAGAAAAAAAGCCTGTAGCAACTGAAAAGTCCATAGCTAGCTCCTTAGCTAGCCTCGTGCACAGTCTCCATGGATACGGGAAAAACAAACAGCTCCTTTTACGCAGTCCAACAGTCCCGTCCTTGTGTCTTCTGAACTACACATGCTGCACTTGAGATGTTAAAAACTGAGCTAAAAAAACCTAAATGTTTAAAATCTGCTCAGTGTGTGAGCTGGTCAGCCACAAGAGCAGAGCCCACCACTCCGTTGCCATGGGAATAGCAGTAAAGCTCTGTGTGCTTTTCCTTATTTACTGACGGTGTGCTTTAGGTCATAGACACGCTCAGTAAAGAAATATTGCGTTTTTTATTGACATGTGTGTGACAGTGTGAGTTTCACGGAGCACTGACCAGCAGGTGGCGCCACTCCGTAATATAAAAGCCCCCTGACCCCTCCCTCCCCACACCGTCCTTCTGTGTCGGTGGCTTTAAAATGTCAGGTTTGTATTTATGCTCATGTTTTTGCACATTTATGGAGAATTGTCGCGTGGGAGCCCAGGTGACGAAGGCTCATGGGCGGAGCCTCGTACAGAATCGATCATGTTCAATGTTTTTGTGAATTAGAATTAATCAGCATTACAGTTTCTTTTTATCTGGGGAAACGAGTAGGTAATTTTTATGGACCAGGACTAAACCAGGACTAAACCAGGACTAAACCCAGTCTAAACCAGGACAAAACCAGGACTAAAACAGGTCTAAACCAGGACAAAACCAGAACTAAACCCGGTCTGAACCTGGTCTAAACCAGGTTTAAACCAAGACTAAACCAGGACAAACCCAGGACTAAACTAGATCTAAACAAGGACTAATCCAGGACAAAAGCAGGACTAAACAGGACTAAACCAGGTCTAAACCAGGACTAAACCATGTCTAAACCAGATCTAAACCAGGTGTAAATCAGGTCTAAACCAGGTCTAAACCAGGACTAAACCAGGTCTAAAATAGATCTAAACCAGGTCTAAACCAGGACTAAACCAGATCTAAACCAGGAGTAAATCAGGTCTAAACCAAGACTAAACCAGGTCTAAACCAGGACTAAACCAGGTCTAAACCAGGTCTGAACCAGATCTAAACCAGGACTAAACCAGGTCTAAACCAGGACTAATCCAGGACTAAACCAGGACTAAAACAGGTCGAAACCAGGACAAAACCAGAACTAAACCCGGTCTGAACCTGGTCTAAACCAGGTTTAAACCAGGACTAAACCAGGACAAACCCAGGACTAAACTAGGTCTAAACAAGGACTAATCCAGGACAAAACCAGGACTAAACAGGACTAAACCAGGTCTAAATCAGGACTAAACCAGGTCTAAACCAGATCTAAACCAGGTGTAAATCAGGTCTAAACCAGGTCTAAACCAGGACTAAACCAGGTCTAAAATAGATCTAAACCAGGACTAATCCAGGACTAAACCTGGTGTTTTGTTTCATTCACATGTTTGAGTAACTTTGATAATGAAATCAAACGAGTAAATAGACGGTGACTTTTTTTTCTTTTACACAGTCTAACTTTTCATCTTGGCTCTAGAGCAGATCCTACAAACCGCTTCTCTTCCGGCCTCTTTTTACTGCACATGTGGTCCATAAAACGAGAACTTTACAAACCCACGTTATTAGCCCAAACGTGATTGTTGTCTTTTATTTTACAAGAGTTTTACAATTTTATAATATGATACAACTTCCCTCTGTTAAACTCACCATTTATAAACAAAACAGCAATGGAGAAGAGCAAAGATTAAAGCTGCACTGTGGAACTTTTCTGCCACATGGAGATGTTATTTTATTGCTTGTTCCACAGTAAGGCATTAAACCTGTATATTTTGCATTGATTCAGTTGTTTTTGTATTGTTCAAAAACATAACATTAGGATTCTTACTGTGAATGGGGTCGCCTCGCCACAGATCTGACCTGTAACATCTGGTGGCGTAACTTGTTTGTCTCCACGGAGATAGGTAAGTTTAATGCCACACTGTGGAACTCTTCAAGCAAAACAATAGCACTGATTCAGATTCAGTTGTTGTTGTATTTTGGACCTTGAGAAACATGCATTTTTACTGTGGTTTAGACCTGGTTTTGTCCTGGTTTAGACTGGGTTTAGTTCTGGTTTAGTCCTGGTTTAGTCTTGGTTTAGTCCTGGTTTAGTCCTGGATTAATGCTGGTTTAATCCTGGTTTAGTCCTGGTTTAGTCCTGGTTTAATCCTGGTTTAGTCCTTGTTTAGTTCTGGTTTAGACCTGGTTTAATCCTGGTTTAGTCCTGGTTTAGTTCTGGTTTAGTCCTGGTTTAGACCTGGTTTAGTCCTGGTTTTGTCCTGGTTTAGTCCTGGTTTAGTCCTGGTTTACACCTGGTTTAGTCCTGGTTTAGTCCTTGTTTAGTCCTGGTTTAGACCTGCTTTAGTCCTGGTTTAGTCCTGGTTTAGTCCTGGTTTAGTCCTGGTTTAGTCCTGGTTTAGTTCTGGTTTTGTCCTGGTTTTGTCCTGGTTTTGTCCTGGTTTAGTCCTGGTTTTGTCCTGTTTTAGACTGGGTTTAGTCCTGGTTTAGTCCTGGTTTAGTCTTGGTTTAGTCCTGGTTTAGTCCTGGATTAATGCTGGTTTAATCCTTGTTTAGACCTGGTTTAGTCCTGGTTTAATCCTGGTTTAGTCCTGGTTTAGTTCTGGTTTAGTCCTGGTTTAGACCTGGTTTAGTCCTGGTTTAATCCTGGTTTAGTCCTGGTTTAATCCTGGTTTAGTCCTGGTTTAGTTCTGGTTTAGTCCTGGTTTAGACCTGGTTTAGTCTTGGTTTTGTCCTGGTTTAGATCTGGTTTACTCCTGATTTTGTCCTGGATTAGTCCTGGATTAATGCTGGTTTAGTCCTAGTTTTGTCCTGGATTAGTCCTGATTTAGAACTGGTTTTGTCCTCGTTTAGTCCTCATTTAAAACTGGTTTAGGCCTGGTTTAGACCTGGATTAGACCTGGTTTTAGTCCTGGTTTAGTTCTGGATTTGTCCTGGATTTGTCCTGGTTTAGTCCTGGTTTAGCCCTGGTTTAATCCTGGTTTAATCCTGGTTTAGTCCTGGTTTAATCCTGGTTTAGTCCTGGTTTAGTCCTGGTTTAGTCCTGGTTTTGTCCGGGTTTAGTTCTGGTTTAGTCCTGGTTTAATCCTGGTTTAGTCCTGGTTTAGTTCTGGTTTAATCCTGGTTTAGTCCTGGCTTAGTCCTGGTTTTGACCGGGCTTAGTCCTGGTTTAGTCCTGGTTTAGTCCTGGTTTAGTCCTGGTTTAGTCTTGGTTTAGTCCTGGTTTAGTCCTGGATTAATGCTGGTTTAATCCTGGTTTACTGGAATTTCCCCACTGTGGGACTAATAAAGGCATAGCTTTAGTCCTGGTTTAATCCTGCTTTAGTCCTGGTTTAGTCCTGGTTTAATCCTGCTTTAGTCCTGGTTTAGTCCTGGTTTAATCCTGGTTTAATCCTGGTTTAGTCCTGGTTTAGTCCTGGTTTAGTCCTGGTTTAATCCTGGTTTAGTCCTGGTTTAGTCCTGGTTTAGTCCTGGTTTAGTCCTGGTTTTGTCCTGGATTAGTCCGGTTGCCTCCTCTCCACAGATCTGACTTGCCGTACTATGGAACATTCCAAACCACGTAATAAAATCTCCATGGAGACAAGCAGTTGGCGGGAAAAGTTACATAGCACACCTTTAACCAATGAGCTGTATAAAAATGTAAAAAATAATAATAATAATAATAATAAATCCATAAATTGTGGTGAAATGTGTTGTGTTTTCACTGTTTTCTTTAGATTGTTTGAATCATAATTAAAACAAATGAGTAAATGCAGCATTAACGTGTATTTACAGGTCGATATACAAACTCCCGAAGGACGACACGTTCTCAGTCCCGCACACTTTTGTCTCTAAACGCTGCTACACCGAACTTTCCTGTTGGTGAAATTTACAGTTAAACGGGAATGCCCTCATGGATTTGTATTTCCAAACCAGGACTAAACCAGGTCTAAACCAGGTCTAAATCAGTTTTAAACCAGGACTAATCCAGGACTAAACCAGGACTAAACCAGATCTAAACCAGGTCTAAACCAGATCTAAACCAGGTCTAAACCAGGTCTAAACCAGATCTAAACCAGGTCTAAACCAGGTGTAAAGCAGGTCTAAACCAGATCTAAACCAGGCCTAAACCAGGACTAAACCAGGTGTAAACAAGGACTAATCCAGGACAAAACCAGGACTAAACCAGGACTAAACCAGGTCTAAACCAGGTCTAAACCAGGCCTAAACCAGGACTAAACCAGGACAAAGCCAGGCGTAAACCAGGTCTAAACCAGGTCTAAACCAGGCCTAAACCAGGACAAAGCCAGGCGTAAACCAGGTCTAAACCAGGCCTACACCAGGACTAAACCAGGTGTAAACAAGGACTAATCCAGGACAAAACCAGGACTAAATCCAGGACTAAACCTGGTGTTTTGTTTCATTCACATGTTTGAGTAACACTTTATTATCAGTCTGTTTACATCTCCAAAGCTCTCTTTAAAAAAACTCATATTTGGATTTCATAAAAGGTGTAAAACTGTAACAAAAAAGATCCAGATAAGATCCAAAAAAGATCCTCTCAGCTGTGCGTACAGATTAAGAAATAAAAATGAATAAAAACACACGTTAGTACTCTTTACTTCACATCTTTCCAAAGTCAGTTTAGAAGACTCGAGGAACCTTGGAACCACAGATGGACTTTGTCTCCTGAGGCTCAGATCTTTAATATTGTGTGATAAAAAGAGACGAAGAAGAAGAGTCCGAGGGGCAGATGGACGGGGCAGTTTGGGACATGTGTGTCTCTACTGCCCCCTGTCTCTCACACTCGGTACTGACGCTGCGACATACCCGTCATGTTTGTGTTCATTTCACACTTACTGAGGTCACAGCTGATACTTTTGCAGGTGTGATACACTTTCCCCTGGGGGTGTGATGCTAACTGTAGGCACTGCTCTCTCTGAGGTTTGTTACACTTTAATCTGAGCTTTGTTTTAAAGGGTCGATATGACACAAAATGGACTTTTGTGAGCTTTAAACCATGTTCTAATGCTGTTACCTCCTCAGAAACAGACCTGGAGTTGTGTTTTGTTTTGAATTTGGATCCATGTTCCATATTTCGAATTTCAACTGCAAGTATCATAGCAACCGAAGAGCCAATCAGGAGCGAGACATCTTTAAACGTGTGATTTTCTGTATTTTGTAGCCAAGACTAAACCAGGACTAAACCTGGACTAAACCTGGACTAAACCAGGACTAAACCAGGACTAAATCTGGTCTAAACCTGGTCTAAACCAGGACTAAACCTGGACTAAACTAGGTCTAAGCCAGATCTAAACCAGGTCTAAACCAGGTCTAAACCAGGACTAATCCAGGACTAAACCAGATCTAAACCAGAACTAAACCAGATCTAAACCAGGTCTAAACCAGGTCTACACCAGATCTAAACCAGGACTAAACCAGGACTAAACCAGGACTAAACCCAGTGGTTTGTTTCATTCACATGTTTGAGTAACACTATTAGTTTGTCCGCATCTCCAAAGCTCAAACTGTTCTGTTCCACCTTGTGACATCATGTAGTGGTAGTTTCCAAGTGAACAGCACCTTTTTACCTTTAGTTCAGTCGAGATAAGATAAGATAATCCTTTATTTGTCCCACAATGGGGAAATTGCAGTGTCACAACGCAAGTTTCAGAAACAGTAGGAAAATATGAGCATGCATCAAGATTAAGATAAATAATAATAATAATTAAAGCCGCAAGCGGCGTTGGTCGGGACCTCGCACCTGCGTTTGTTCGTCTTACTGAGACGCACAGCCATACCAAATTTCGTGTGCCTGGCACAATTATCTCACTTCCTGTTGGGCGTGGCCATGACATTGTAGATACCCTGTCAGAACAGACCCTGTCAGACCCTGTCAGACCCTGTCAGACCCTGTCAGACCCTGTCAGACTCTGTTAGACCCTGTCAGACTCTGTCAGACCCTGTCAGACCCTGCATGTGGCCTACATGCTGAGGCCTACATGAACCTTCGATGCTTGTCCCCACATTGCTGCTTGCAGCTATATCAGATCAAAGGTACAAAGATCAAAGACCTTTGATCAGGGCGTTGCCTAGCAACAAATACCTCCCATTCATAACTCATCACTCCCATTCAATAAATACCTAAGTTTATCGATCCGCCGTATCGTCATATTACCGCCTATTTGAAAATCCTTCGCTCCATCCTCCTTAAGATTATGTTCACCAAAATTTAAGCCCATCTGAGGTACGGTGTAGGAGAAGTGTTTCAAATTCCATTCTATGTCAAATACCCCAAAATCACACAAAAGGCCAATTATCTCACTTCCTGTTGGGCGTGGCCATGACATTGCAGTGAGGCATTTGTTCGTCTTATTGAGATACACGTCCCTACCGAATTTCGTGCGCCTATCTTAAACGGTATGCCAGCCCCGAAAGACAACGCGCTAGGGGGCGCTATCGAGCTCCTGGGGGTCACTGGGGGACGGGACTTTGTGTGGTCGTACTGGCAGGACTTTGTGATGCCCGTGCAAAGTTTCGTTCGTTTTGAAGCATGGGAACATGCTCAAAATTGCCCCAGCGTGTATGAACAAGAATAATAATACGGAAACAAAGCAACAACAATAGGGACCTCGCCCCCCTTCGGGCTCGGTCCCTAATAAGTATGTACAATAAACTAAAAAAGGCACAGGAACGCTGCACAATAAATGTCTTTGATTCTGAGCAGTGAACAAACAGCAGTTAAAGTGACTCCAGTTCAGTAATATATAATATCACTACAATAAAGTGACTCAGATGATTGTGAACAGTGCAGTGATGGACAGTGGTGGGTACATAAATAAGGAGCAGGTAAAGTGACTTTAAATAATATTGCACGTTGTTATATTACTATGGAGATGACACATGGTTGCTATGGAGATGAACATGACTAGCATTGATCATTGTACAGTCTGACAGCAGCAGGAAGGAAAGATCTGCGAAATCTCTCTTTAACACAGCGAGGGTGAATCAGTCTGTCACTGATGCTGCTCTCCAGAGCCGACAGAGCGTCCTGCAGGGGGCGACACTCATGTTTCATTCACACGTTTAACACACAAACCCTGAGGAAAAAATGAGGAAAAAACAACTCTCTAAAAATGTGAGTCCTTGCCTCAGGTGGAGGAATACAAGTATGTCAGGGTCTTGTTCCCGAGTGAGGGGAGGATGGAGCGTGAGATTGACAGGTGGATCGGTGCGGCGTCGGCAGTGATGCGGTCGCTCTACCGGACCGTTGTGGTGAAGAGGGAGCTGAGCCGAAAGGCAAAGCTCTCGATTTACCGTCGATCTACGTTCCTCCCCTCACCTATGGTCATGAGCTCTGGGTAATGACCGAAAGGACGAGATCGTGGATACAAGCAGCCGAAATGAGTTTCCTCCACAGAGTGGCGGGACGCTCCCTTAGAGATAGGGTGAGGAGCTCAGTCACACGGGAGGAGCTCGGAGTAGAGCCGCTACTCCTCCACGTCGAGAGGAAACCAGGACTAAACCAGGATTAAACCAGGACTAAACCAGGACTAAACCAGGTCTAAACCAGGTCTAAACTAGGACTAAACCAGGACTAAACCAGGACTAAACCAGGTCTAAACCAGGTCTAAACTAGGACTAAACCAGGACTAAACCAGGATTAAACCAGGACTAAACCAGTTCTAAACCAGGTCTAAACCAGGTCTAAACTAGGACTAAACCAGGACTAAACCAGGACTAAACCAGGATTAAACCAGGACTAAACCAGTTCTAAACCAGGTCTAAACCAGGTCTAAACTAGGACTAAACCAGGACTAAACCAGGACTAAACCAGGATTAAACCAGGACTAAACCAGTTCTAAACCAGGTCTAAACCAGGTCTAAACTAGGACTAAACCAGGACTAAACCAGTTCTAAACCAGGTATAAATCAGGTCCAAACCAGGTCAAAACCAGGACTAAACCAGCTCTAAACCAGGATAAAACCAGGACTAAACCAGCTCTAAACCAGGACTAAACTAAACCAGGACCAAACCAGGTCTAAACCAGGACAACTCCACATTCACAGTGAACAACGTGGGTGAACAATTTGCTGTGGCACCTGGATTTCCCATAATAATATATTTCATGAATTAATTATTATTATTATTATTATTATTATTATTATTATTATTATTATTATTATTATTATTATTATTATTATTACTATTATATTAATATGATTTCATATGGTCTTACATTCATATTTTATGGATATAAAACCAGTATTTCCCCGTTACAACAGTAAAAACAGGTGCAAAAATGAATCTGACCAATAAACACGGCTCACACTGAACTCATCCAAAACTGTCCAATCAAACACACGCACCTTCACTTCGTCCCGCCTTCTCTCCTTTCCAACCAAATCACGTCTGCTGCTTTCCTTACTACTCCCGCCCTACAGGCCCTTAACAAAGACAGACGCCGCTGTGGTCCAATCAGAACGCACGCTCTCCCCCCTCTGACCAATCAGCGCTGAGGACGTAGGAGTTGGACTTATAAATGACAAGGTGACAGCTCAGGCTCGGCCACATTCACTGTCTGCCGCTGTGTGCGAGAGCAGCTAACCCGGACCCTCCGAAACCCTCACAAACCGGTAACTTTAGCCGTTTTTCCCTCCCTCAACGCGCTTCATATCACCTTTAGCAACCGCCTTACCGGTTCTCCGTGTTTATGTCGCTCCGTGGCCCGCGGATGAGCGTGTAAAAGCCGGGGCTGTCATTGCTAAAACACGGCCGCTAGCATGCACGGCGCTCCGGGTTCGCTAAAGGCTAGGCATTTCGTCCGTGTGGGGATTTTGACACTATCTTCAATTTTCACAATCAAAACTCCATCATGCATTGGGTTAACAGGCCTTTTTAGAGTTAGATATATTCAGGGACATTTTTGTAGTGAAGGTTAAACGTTCCAATCGGATTTGGTTAAGTTTGTTGTAGTAGAAGCTGTAGGATCTGCTTTCTTTCTTGCTTTCTTACGCGTAAAGCAGTGCTAACGTGAATACAAGTTGCCCTTAGTCTAAGTTCGTCATCCCCAAAATATAAACTCACATTTTGCATGTTTTAAAACGCTTAATTCTGGGACAAGTTTGCGTAAAATCTGTTGACAGCCGAAGGAGTGACGTCAAAAGCCAAGCGCCGCCCTGGGACGAAATGCCAAGAGTGTAGAGTCCCTGTGTCGGCCATTCAATGACTTCCAATGAAAGAGTGGAGCCCGTGCGCATTCACCGCATTTTAGCACGAAAAATGACACGATTTAAGGCTCGGGTCACGCACTGGCCTCGTCTCAATAACCGTACCCGCCTGTTGTAACCCGTTCCGGGCTCCAGGCTCGTCCCCCCCGGCCCCGCTGGTCTCCACCATCCGGGCGCGTAAAATGTCTGACAGATTTGCGGGCCTTGCGGTGTCCCTCGGCCCGCTGCGCAAGGGCGACACTCGGGGGACATGGAGCCTGGACGTCGGCATTTCCGTGCGCATTGCTCCGAGCTCCGGGTGATCCGCAGCGGGGCGTGGTTCGAGTTGTCCCCGGGGCGTCCTCTGTCACCGCCGCGGACACTTTTTGACCTTCAGCGCGCCGGGATCCTTTAGCCTAGCCGCTTAGCTTCGTCCTCTTGCAGCTTGGACTCTTGGATCTTGTCCTGGGTGACCTCTTTGGGACGGTAGAGCTAAAATACTGTAGGAAAATTAGAGTTTGCTTGGAAGATTTTGCTTGTAAAACGTCCAGATTAATTTGTGCAACTGATTTTTCTTTCCACAGGTTGGTCATCCTAAGACCAGTCTGCACAATTGGATTAGTCTGCTGGTTCACATTTCCTCTGGACATTTTAAGATTCAAAATTATTCCAGTCATGTATTCTGGTTCTTTCCTGGCCACTTTTAATTCAGTAATTGTGGAGTTTTGATCAGTAGGACTTCAATTGTCCTTTCCAAACTTTTGTGAATGAAGTTGACAGTTTAATTTATGAAGATTCAGACTGAGATTTATCTGAATCGCCGAATCGACATGGGCACAACAATCTCAAAAGACGCAGGTTTAAATGACTACTTTCCTTTACATATGACAATGTTTTGTTTTGTTCTGCATTAAAACTTGTTCAGGAATGTATGAAGTGAGCGATACAATAACATCTGGATGTGTTTTTAAAATGTGAACGTTGAACACAATCCAAAGCTCTTTTAAAATCAATGAACCGAATGTCTAATGACTTTTGTTGTGTCCACAGGTCGAGCCATGTACGCCTGCGCCAAGTTTGTCACTTCCCCTGCTGTGGTGAGTTCACGGTTTGTAGTTTGCGGTTATTTGTGGTGGAATACTCGATGAACGCGACGGTGGGTCGGATCCTGTGGAATCTTGTGTACAAGGGCAGGTCACCCGGACTATTTGAGACTCCTGTGGCCTTCGTGTCAGCCGACCTCTAGTGTTTAAGGAGACCTGGGCTGTTTCTCAAATGCAGCATGCCTTTCCTTTCCTTTGCTTCCAAAGGCAAGTTTATTTGTATAGCACAATTCGTACACAAAGTAATTCAAAGTGCTTTACAGAATAAGAAATGCATTAAAATCACAATGCAAACAAAATAAAACAAATTCTATTAAATGTATTTGCATCTTAAATATATGTGAGCTATACAGTTTCACATTTTTAGGCAACAGTAACAACTGAGCTACGACCACCCAACATTCATTATGCATAATTCATAATTTTTGCAGAACCTAAGCGTGTAAATTGGAGGTAAAGCCCAAGAAGACGTCAGTCCACAAAGAAACATTTAAAGGTCCCATGACATGAAATTTTCACTTTGTGAGGTTTTTGAATGTTAATGTGAGCTCCCCTACCCTGTTTACACTCCCCCCATGGCTAAAAGTTGCAAAATGTGGAAACTGAGCATTTGCGGTCCTTTTCTGCGTTTGAAAAAAGACAGCCCAAACGGGCGATTCTGAACAAGGAAACTTTCTGGCGTCACACTCACGGAAAGGTTTCCACCCCCCGTTTGGATGTCTACCCACCGTCTCTGGAAATCACACCCAGAGAATTTGGATCGCAAACGAGCTACGAAATGTGAGGGGTTTTTTTGTTTTGTTTTTTTGCCTGGAGACTCGTGAGAGTGTTTCCAGGCTCGGATGTCCTTTATCTAAGCCTCCGAACATCTGAAACGGCAGTGGTTTAATTTTATTTTCTTTGGAAATGTGTTATTTTTAAACACTCGTATCTTCCTTCGTACTTAAAACACGGAAGTGGGTGACAGCGCACCGCTAAACGAGGAAACTGCGGCGTATTTGGCCAAAACCCACCCGCTGCACTGGCCTGTCTCTGTCCTCATTTGCATTCAAGCAACAACGCCCATAATAAAGTGTTTCAGAGAGATATTTATGACTCTGACTGTGTTCATGAGGCTTGATTTTTGAAGGATTCATTTACAGTATTGGGGAACCATTAAGGAGCCATATAAAAGCATCAAGAAGTACCATGTCATGGGATCTTTAAGTGAAATAAACTCACATTGAGGATGGGGCCATTGCAGTAGTAACGGCGTGGGGAGAAATGGTTGTGAGTCTTTCTCACCCCAAAGGACCCCAAAGTTTGATCCTTCCCCAGTGCAAACACACGATAATGGAACGGGCTTCAGCTCCACAGGCACAAAATTCCCCCAAAGCATGCGTACGAAGCATGGGTCTTCCTTTTTCCTGAATAATTTCCCTTGTGGATCATTAAAGTTTGATTTAAGTCTAAGAAGGCTTTTAACGTGCCAACTTTGTATGGAACACGCACGGATGACAAGGGCTTTTACTTTCTTTTTTAAGTCAAAGTTTTGTGCTGGCATCTCGACCGGGGATGTCCGAGGGGCCATATTCCTCAGGTCTTTTGCAACGTTAATGTGGTGTGACTGGTTCAGTGTTGACCACCTGTCTGTGGCTGTCTGCTTTGAACTTTCAGGATGAATCTCTCTGGAATTGGAAAATTCACCCCCTGATCTGAGTGTTCTTCACATTTTAAATTTGATGACGACGTCCAATTAGGTTTTTCAAGTCTCAAATCAGATGAGTCAATACTGAACTGGTCTCAAAATGAGATTAATGTGTACCTGTATCGCTACAAAAAATTACAAGCAAGACTGACCTTTCAGAACGGGTTTAGAACAATCTTTTGCTTCATCAGAATGTGATAAAGTGCTACGTTGTCTATGGTGTAAAAAGCATTTTCATGGTGACGTCAAAATCAGTATCGAGCCTTTAGTATCGATGGTTTGACATTTTTTAGGCCAAGTATTGTCACTGTTGTGCTATTTAACCTCAATGATGTGAAAAACGCTTGTGTATAATCTTCACTTTCCTTTCAGACATCCTTTTGGTCTGTAAACTTCACCTCTTGGACAAACCGATCACTTCTGTAACGTGACTGTTTAATGTGATTTGTGCCTTCAGCTGCGTGGAGGGTCCAGAGTCCTCGCCCGGCCAGTCTCCGTGTCCCTGTACAGACCCCAGCCCACAGAGCAGCAGGTGAGCGCCCACCAGGGAACGGACTAAACGTCTCTCACATGCAGAAATGTCCTGGACAGTTGTGAGCAGACGCTTGGATCCGATGCTCGGCTCCAGTCTCACGTCGAGCATTTGCTCCATGGGGCGCTTTACTGCAAAATGAATGGAAATGCACTTGGACATTTTTTTTGTAAATGTATCTTGTTGACGCCTCTCAAAACACAACGGTCTTGATTCATTCATCCTGTGGTAAGCTGTACTGTAGCCACATCTGCCCTAATTTGCCCAGTATGAATGTGGTAGTGTTGAAATGGGTCATTGATGCAGAGAGTATCTTGCCTAAGGACACAACAGCAGAATTTTGTCCAGGTATGAATTGCTTCTCTGACCTCCAGGTTTGACTGAGTGATGGGGATGGGGCCGTTCCGATATCAACGTAATTCACGGATCAGAAATTTCCGATCCATGTCTGTATACACATTATCTGCTGAAATGACTCCACGAGTGAATCCCTGTCGGCTGCTCTGCTCCTGCTGCAAAATGTGGAATGGATTTCCTGAACGGAGGCGTATCTCAGTGAGAGTAATGATGAGGCACGCCTCAGGAAATCCATTCGTTTGCAGCCTGCTAGCAGCACGAGCTAGCAGGTGAACATTGAGCAGCACAAGGCAGTTAAAGGGAGAGTGTTTTTTTTGTTTTTTAAATGTTAATCTGTATGGGTTTCCTTCTAAAAGTTGCGTGCGGTAACACCGGCTTACCTCTGACAATTTGCGCTCAGCCCGGTTCTGCTCGCGTTCTGGAGCTCAGGTAATTGGGTCCGGTAAGTAATAGTTTGTTTTTCTTCTCAAAACATTTGTCCGAAAGGTGATGTATTTGCGTCCCAAACAGTTGTCCACGAAAAATCCAGCAGCGTATTTTCGCGTTGGCATATCTCGTCTCGATTCGTATCACTGCGCTCACATTAGCTCCCCGTTGCCTGTTCACTCATAAACTTCCCCTTATGGCGGACCGCATCCGTCGTACACTTCCGCTAAAGGTTAACAGGCTAATGAGTAATGGGCGCACAGTGATACGAATCGAGACGAGGTATGCGAAAATACGCTGCTGGATTTTTCGTGGACAACTGTTTGGGATGCAAATATATCACCTTTCGGATAAATGTTTTAAGAAAAACGAGCTTTATTGCGAGTTCCCGCGAAATTACCTGAGCTCCAGAATGCGAGCAGAACTGGGCTGAGCGCAAACTGTCAGAGGTAAGCCGGTGTTACCGCACGTAACTTTTAGAAGGAAACCCATACAGATGGAAAAAAAAAGCACTATCCCTTTTAACCAACTTTTCATCACAACCTGTCCACTGTGTGGAAATACTTTTTACTAGAAACGCCTCAAAGCAAGACAGCAACGTACGATGTTTGCAAAGCTGTTGTACCGAGAGGCGGAAGCTCCACTGCGACCTACAATACAACAAACTTAATAAAACATGTGGAAAAGCGCCACACTAAAGAGCACGATGACTTCTTGGCCATGGGGCAGAAAAACCAAGTAGCCGACAGGAATCACTTCTGCAGTCATTCCAAAGACAAGGTCAACTTCCACCAGACAATGTTTATTTGTAATTTAACAATAATGATGATGCGTGAAAAGTCCCTCAGTCGTCCAGGTAGAATCCATGATAAAAGGAGAAGTTCAATTTGTCAACTGGACAAAGTTTGTTTGGTTGAAAACGTTTCGCCGCTCATCCGAGAGACTTCTTCAGTTCTGGTTCTAGTGCTGGTTAGTCCCCGTTTATATGTAGCTGCAGGGAGGAGCCCCCTACCCTGAAATCATTCTGAAACTATCTCAACTAATATAAACGGGGACTAACCAGCACTAGAACCAGAACTGAAGAAGTCTCTCGGATGAGCGGCGAAACATCTTCAACCAAACAAACTTTGTCCAGTTGACAAATTGAACTTCTCCTTTTATCAATAATGATAATATTAAACAAACAGTTTTGGTATCGGTATTGGCAGATACCTAAATTCAGGTATCGGGGTCAGATTGGAAGTGAAAAATGTGGATTGGTGCATTGGTGAGTGCTCCAACCATTGAGCCACTGTCTTCAAATTAAACCTGAACTTGCACGTCCCAAATGGTACATTTGTTCCCCGATCTGTTTGTAGAAGTCGCAGCGGCAGCTTTTGTTTGTAAAAGTCAAATCTCGAGGGTTTAAAGTGCAGAGTATTGCCACATCTCGACAGCATTGTTGTATTAAAAAGTGTTCCAGGTTCTTGTTTCTGCGGTCACTTCTCACTGAGCTCCGCCCTGTCCCTCAGGCCCTGGTGCCCGTGAGCCAGTCGCCCATGTCTCTGCGCTCGTTCCAGACCAGCGCCGTGTCCAGGGACATCGACACTGCAGCTAAGTTCATCGGAGCAGGAGCCGCCACGGTGGGAGTGGCCGGCTCAGGGGCAGGGATCGGGACGGTGTTCGGCAGCCTCATCATCGGATATGCCAGGTACAAATACTACAAATACTACTACTGGACTGGACTAGGGTGGGCAGTATGGCAGAATGAAAGGATACCAGTATAGAGTAGACCTTAGAGATTAAGATTAATTTTAGGCTTAAGCCTTTATTGGTCTCACACACAATGACACACAGTGACACACGGGAGAAATTTGACTTCTGCATTTGACCCATCCTTTTCAGGAGCAGTGAGCAGCCATCTTTTTTCGGCGCCCGGGGGGCAGTACCGTGAAGGGTCTTGCCCAAGGACCCACACTGGTTAGCTCATTGCCCGGGGGGGATTTGAACCCACAACCCCCAGGGGTAAAGTCCATGACTTACCAGTTGAGCTAACCAGCCAGCCTTAAAGGGATATGCCACCCCCAGGTCAAATTTGGGCATCTCCCCACAGTCCAGAGACTAAAATAAGTGGTGGAAAGCGTTTTCCTGCTCACCCAGCCATTGTCCGAGTCTGTCGCCACTGACCGCCGCGGTATCTGGTGCTCCTCCGCCTTAGACTGGAGTCTAACGTCGCCAGAGAAAGATTTCGGCCAAAAGGAATTAATTTGCTCGATGCGTTTCCCAATTACTTTCTGTGTAGTGCGCATTCATATCGAGTGCAAATAAATGTGCAAATCAACACGGAGAACTTGACTTGGTCATTTTGGGTGGGAACTATTTTCCAGTGCGGAAGAATACAGCCGTATCACGCACCACGTTGTGCAACAGGGGAACTCCCTTCCCGGTGCGTAACAGGGATTCCCCTGGCAGCGTACTGCGTGATACGGCTGTATTCTTCCGCACTGGAAAATAGTTCCCACCCAAAATGACCAAGTCAAGCTCTCCGTGTTGATTTGCACATTTATTTGCACTCGATATGAATGCGCACTACACAGAAAGTAATTGGGAAAAGCATCGAGCAAATTAATTCCTTTTGGCCGAAATCTTTCTCTGGCGACGTTAGACTCCAGTCTAAGGCGGAGGAGCACCAGATACCGCGGCGGTCAGTGGCGACAGACTCGGACAATGGCTGGGTGAGCAGGAAAACGCTTTCCACCACTTATTTTAGTCTCTGGACTGTGGGGAGATGCCCAAATTTGACCTGGGGGTGGCATATCCCTTTAACAATGTGGCAAAAAGATCACTACTTTTGATCAATTTTAGTCTTAAATTAATTGACTCACAAATTGGTCTGATGTGAGCAGGTAAAAAACAGCTTCTACATTTATCAATCTGGAACTGCTCACTGAAAACAGTCATAACATTAAAAATCTTCACGTATCATAGCTTTTGCTAAAATTGGCCCTTTGTTGATGCCACTGTGATTCTTTTCCCCCAAACCATAACGCTGCTGTTATAAGCTGAGAATCTCCAATCACAAGCAAACTATTCCGATTCAGATGGATTCTTGAGTTTGAACTCTCAAGCTGCAAATATTCATGTTGCTGGCAAAGGCTACTTGATTTCATAGACTGAATCTGTCACTGCGTGCACATGAACGAGTGTAATCTGATTGCAAATGGATTGGGATCGGATTCACATGCACAGGCTAAGGATCCTATAGGGATTGGTCAGACCCTCCAGGAATTTGCGATGTTGCGATTTTCAACTTCAGCCAATCCCCGTGAATTCAGGGCGGTGTTGCAATTTTGACCAATCACCGCAACTTTCCCGCAATTTTTACTAATTTTGACCAATCATCGGCGACGTATTGAACGCCGACCAACTTCCTTCTGCTTGACTTCCGTGTGACAAAACAAAACTGCGGCCGTGTCCCAGTTCCCAGAGCGCACAGCTCGGAGCGCGGCCCGAAGGGGGCTCAGACTGCAGTCAAGGCGGTGCACACTTGCTCAGCCCCGACTGCAGTCCGCGGACCGCTTAACGACTGCGGTCTTCGGACCGCGTGTTGACTGCGCGTGGGACAAAAAAAGTGGGACAGCAGTCGTCGCGCCGGTGTTCTGACGAAATGTGTGACGCACATGCCCTTCGGGCCACGCTCCGAGCCGCACGCTCTGGGAATTGGGACACGGCATCTAATGGCAAAGAAACATGTCTGCGGCGCCATTTGCCCACAAAAATGATGTTGGTAAGGTTGTTTTAGGACCATATCTGTGATCTGTCTTTGTATTATTCTTTGTCAGTAATAACTCAGTAATCAAAATATGACTCAATTTTAATTACAAAAAGGGAAAATCACAACTATTTATCGCAACTTTCACTTCCTCCCGCAACAAAATCGCAACAAAAACCTTAAAAGCACCGCAACTTTCATCACAACTTTTGGAAAAGCTCTCGCAAATTCAGGTATTTGCCGCAACAATCACAAAAAATGCCTGCGAAATCCTGGGGGGTCTGATTGGTTTCCAGAATCCATTTGGATCCCCTGGCTTAGGCCGATGGTAATCCACTTGGCGCCGCCTTGTGCACAATATCGGATCGGCGTACTGCGCATGTGCAGGAATTTTCGCCAGTGATTTCACCCGGAAGTGGCAGGAGGCGCCGACGCCGTCATAAGTAGCGATTGTTGCCGGAAAAGTCAGACGAAATCATGGCTGCGAAGAAAGAATGCACAACACGTACACCAATGTTGCTCCGTCAAACTCCTCGAGCGCCATCTTTGTATACCGCCACATAGTTTGTTGTGTTTTTATTGAGTATCCATCACCCGGAAGTAGTTGGACCACAGCGCCGCGGAGCCGGCCAGGTCGCTGACCAATATCCAATTACACGAGTTTCATGTGCAGGACAGGCCACTCGCCGAGTAACGGGATCAGATTTGGAGAAATCAATCCGATCCTACCATGTGCACGCAGTGAGTGAGTCAATATTTGGCTTGGTGCTGTGGCCAGTGACAAATATTTGGATCAGTTGATGGCAAAGTTTTGGTGTCAAACTATATAGAGGAAAATTATTTGGGTATAGTCGCTCACATCATAATTTATAACAGAGGGTAACAAAAAATGGATGGAATGGCAAAAACGGGCAAGAGACCGGTGTCAAATGAGACGTAATTACAAAAAGAAAATGTACAAATCAGAATAAAATGGAAAAATAAGTCATAAAAAATAAAATCACAAAATCACCGGTATGTAGTCGTAGGCAGTATTATCTGTTACATATTGTCTGTTAGAAATTGTCTTTATTATGGTTGTGCTATTGAGATTAAGTCATTTTCAGTGAGACGGTTGTGGCTTTTGATTTAGAGATCAACAGTATCTGGTTTGGACTCATTTGTTTACATGGCGCTGATATTTAAAATATCTAACCCTAACCTAAGTTTTTAAAGGGATGGTGTGTTTTGTTTTTTTGATGTGAATCTGTACGGCGTCCCCTTCAGCAGTGTCGTGCTATTTTCTGTCGATTTGTATCACTGCGCGCATAATAATAATAATAATAATAATAATAATAATAATAATAATAATAATAATAATAATAATAATAATAATAATAATAATAATAATAATAATAATAATAATAATAATAATAATAATAATAATAATAATAATAATAATAATAATAATAATAATAATAATAATAATAATAAGCAGCCTGTTCACTTGTAAACCTCCACTTACAATTGAATGGGCTAATGATAGCTAATAGGCGCACAGTGATGCGAATCGACAGAAAATAGCACCAAGCTAATTAGACTTCAGACTTTTTCACGTGCAACTCTTTTCTGATGCAAATATCACTTTTTGGACAAATGTTGTTTTTGAGAAGAAAAACAAGATTTATTAAATGTCCCCACAAACTTACCGGATCCACTTCCGTTAGCTCCAGAACCGGAGCAGAACTCGGCTCAGGACACTGTCAGGGGTAAGTCTGTGTTAATGCACGACACTGCTGAAGGGGACGCCGTACAGATTCACATTCACAGAATTTTTTTTAAAGACATTTTAATGTTTTTGAAAAGGCCAAATCAAATACAGTGGTACCTCATCTTATGAAAGACCCTACATACGAAAAATCCAAGTTACAAAACGCCCTCACGTCAAATTTTGGTCTCCAGATACGATAATGCGCGCTCAGATGCACGCCCCAAAACGTAAATACACTTTATCAACACACACGGGGTTAGCCCCGCCCCGATCTTATTCCCACTGAAAGAGCGTCTTTCTCAGCCTCTTAGCTCTAGCGCGGAGACACGAGCACTGTGCTCCTCCAACGGCACTGCCATGTCCCGGGATAATCCTGGTTTGGTCCAGTCCAGGTTTAGACCTGGTTTAGTTCTGGTCTAGACCTGGTTTATTACAGTCTCTTAGCCAATCAGGACGCAGAACATAAATGTTACACTATAAAAAAAAACAACCTTGGAACGGATCAGGCTTTTTCCATTGAAATAGCTACTCAACTTACGAAAAATTTACGTTACGAAACCACTTCTGGAACGAATTAATTTCGTAAGGTGAGGTACCACTGTATTGGCCATGCCATGATCTTGATGGATGATTTTTAAAGTTACATTTGAGCTGTTGGGGCCCCTGGTACCAAACTCTTGACCCGTTTGATTGTCGTGCAGGAACCCGTCCCTGAAGCAGCAGCTCTTCTCTTACGCCATCCTGGGCTTCGCTCTGTCCGAGGCCATGGGGCTCTTCTGTCTGATGGTGGCGTTCTTGATCCTGTTCGCCATGTAACCCGGACACGGCGCCTCTCCTCCTCCTCCTCCTCCGCACTGCCCCAGCTGACCCCCCCATCCTCCCGCGGTCCTCCTGAAGGCTCACGGGACGGGCTCACGGGGAACGCCACGGGCCATTCCAGTCTACAGATCCAACACTTCAGCGCCGAGCAAAGGCCTGAAAATACATTTTTATGTTCCACTTCTTTTTGTGTTCTCAAGATGATGTAAGACCTCACTTCGGTTTAAAGTCTGTCCAAAAAAATAAATGCTTGGGATAACTAAAGCTGTTGTGGTTTCACTTGTACTGGGAGGTAACGAGCTCAAACGTGACGCCGCCCCGGGTTCCAGAAGTGCCTTTTTGTTTGTTTTTTTTCTCACTTTGAGAGTTTTCGAAAATTCATTAGTTAATTTAAGACCTAAAATTTTATTTGGAATCTGATTCTGAAACTTTATAAACGACTAGGTTAGTTGGGTGGGCCTGTTAGATCTGCAGTGGGAGTGGAGTGTGGGTCTTGTTAGCAGAACCATTCAGGACCATCATGGGTGTTTTCACACCTCTGGACCTGACCTGCTGCACTATTGTTTTCTTTGTTTTGATTTAGGTTTGAGGATAGAGTTATAGATGGAGACAAATGATGTCTGAGACCTCCATTTCTGTTCAAGGAAGGATTCTCTCTCGACAAAAACCAGGGGCAGCAATAACCAGCGATAAACACGTTAGAGTTTTATAGTTCCAGTTTTATTTGAACATTTGTTTTTTAGAGGTTTGAAGGCACAACATAAAGTCTCCATACTCTCAGAACATGTACATTTAAAAAGAAACAAAATAAAGAGAACAAAATAGTTAAAAGAAGCATGGTTTGTTTCAATTGTGCCCCTACAGTTTACAATATTTCACCTACATCAGGGGTGCTCAACCTTTTTTTTATACGAAATCTACTTTTGAAGTTGATGGGTCGGGGGGTTGGCTCCGGTATGACAGCAAGGCGCATGCGGGACACTTTTGGGGTGTTTAAAATTCACACTGGAGATCAGATAAAAGTCGCATTTAATTGGAAATGTGAACGAACTTGCAAAAAAAATTGGATTTCACAAAAAAAATGGAATGGAACTGAGCATTAAGCCCTGCAGTGTTCATCTGCGATCGACTGGTTGGGCACCCCTGACTTACATGATATTCAGTGTACAGTTCAGTACATTATAGTGTCTCTTTACACATTTGGAAGTGGATTTGGTGTTTAGTTCCACGTCTCTTATAGATGTTCATTATTTGACCCTTCTACATTTCTTTTTTTTTTATTCATTTATTTGGAATGGACAATGCATATTAATGAACACACAATTTGTATAAGATCACACAAACCAACGTAAATATGCGTGAAAAGTCCCTCAGTCGTCCAGGTAGAATCCATGATAAAAGGAGAAATTCAATTTGTCAACTGGACAAAGTTTGTTTGGTCGAAAACGTTTCGCCGCTCATCCGAGAGGCTTCGTCAGTTCTGGTTCTGATGCTGGTTAGACCCTGTTTATATCTCGCTGCAGGGAGGAGCTCACTACACCGGAAAAGTTCTGAACCAATCCCAGCTAATCTGCTATCTTTTGTTTTCCTCTGGCGTCTCGTTTAGCATATCTATTCAGCCCTCAGATGAGCTCACTACCCTGGAATAGTTCTGTAACTATCAACTAATTGCTCCTTTTGTTTTTTGAATGGCGAATAGTTTAGCCTCTCTATTCAAACTGACGACCGTGCAGAGGGGTGGAGACGGTCGTCAGTTTGAATAGAGAGGCTAAACTATACGCAATTCGAATTTAGCACAATGCTAATTTCCATCCGCAGTCCCAGACATAGATATAGCAGACAACAGAAAATATGTTGCAGTTGCAGACATTAGACAATTTAGTACGTGTGTTCTGATCACAAACATAAAAAACAATGTAGTATCTATACAATGGTAGCATATAATTCAGTAAATTACAGTAAAAATACAATTGATGGGCTTAGCCTAAAGTGAGAATGAAAAGGTGCTTCTCAGTGTGCGTAATAAGGTGCCTGTTCTATTTACAATGTGGATTTTTGTAGTGTGTGTGTGTGCTTCTTGTATGTCATGGCTATTGTGTTATATGATTACAGTTTTGATTCCTTTTCAGCCATATTTTAAAGATCCCATGACATGGTACTTCTTGATGCTTTTATATGGCTCCTTAATGGTTCCCTGATACTGTAAATGAATCCTTCTTCAAAATCAACACTCAGTGCATGAGAAACAGAGATAAGATGAGAAAGAGTCATAAATGTCACTCTGGAACACTCCATTATGGGCGTTGTTGCTTGAATGCAAATGAGGAGGACAGAGATGGCCTAGAGTAGCGGGTGGGCGCGTGGCCAAACTCTCCGCTCTCTCCTCTTCAGCTGTGCGCTCTGGCTAGCTCCCGCTTCCGCGTTTTTGCGCGGAGGAGGAGATGAGAAGCGTTCCATTGAAAAATAAACACATTTCCACAGAAAATAAAATGAAACCACTGCTGTTTCAGAGGTTCAGAGGGTCGGGTAAAGGACTTCCGAGCCTAGAAACACTTGCACGTGCCTCCAGGCAAATAAAAAAAAACACATTTCGCATTGCGTAGCTCCTCTGCAGTCCAAACTCTCTGGGCGTGATTTACAGAGACGCTGAGTAGAGACACAGACGGGGGTGGAACTGCATTTTTCGAGCTGACGTCAATAAGTTTCCTTGTTCAAAATCGCCCGTTTGAGCTGTGTTTTTTTCTAACGCAGAAAAGGATCGCAAATGCTCAGTTTACACATTTCACAACTTTTAACCATGGGGGGGGGGCTAAACAGGGTAGGGGAGCTCACATTAACGTTCAAAAACCTCAGAAAGTGAAAATTTCATGCCATGGGACCTTTAAGATGTGTTTTAAAAGAAGCAAGAGTTGGACTAATTCTGATTGATTATAGGTATTGTGTTCCAGTTATTGCATCCTGTAATTGAGAGAGTATTCTGAGCATAGTTGTTTTCCTGTACTGTACCTCACAATCCCCCCTGGCAGATGATCTGGTGCTGGACTTTTCTTTTTCTATACTCCCTGAGCGGTGGTGGGGCCTGGTCATGTAGGGATCTGAAAATGACGCGGCTATTTTTAAAGAATTTGAAGTTATCAAAGCGTAACAGGTTATATTCTTCTAAAACACTGCAGTGATGAAATGATTGCGGCTTCTTATCAAATACTTTTATGGCTTTTTTGTAAATATGTTCAATTGGTTTTAACGCAGTGGGCCCAGCAAACGACCAAGTTGTGAAGCAGTATTTATATATAAAAGTATCATACAATGGAGGTATGATTTTGCTGCCTCTGTTGTAATAAACGGGCGTATTTCTTTGAAGTTTTGTAAGTTGAATTTTACCGTGTTGGTTACCTATTTTATTTGTTTTTTGAATGTGAGATTGGAGTCTATCACGACTCCAAAATATTTGAATTATGTTACGAACTCCAGTTCTTGCCCCTCCAGAAACACCCCAGATCTGGTTAGTACTTTTGGTCTTTTTGAGAACATCATACCCACTGTTTGTTTGTTTTTTTCGTTGAGCATGAGGCAGTTTTGGTTTAACCAGTTGTGCACGTAGCCGAGAGCGTCTATGAGGTCTTCAGCTATTTTTTTTTCACTCTTACCCCCCGTGAAGATCACAGCGTCATCTGCGTACATTATCATTTTGAGTTCAGGGCATACATCTGGGAGATCGTTTATGTAGAGAGAGAACAATAACGGAGCAAGAATTGAGCCCTGCGGTACACCGACCTGAGTAATGAGAGAGGGAGAAGTGATACCACTGACCGTGACACATTGTTTTCTGTTGAATAGATATAATTTAAACCATTGCGTGAAGAGTCCCTCAGTCGGTAGAATCCATGATAAAAGAAGAAATTCAATTTGTCAACTGAACAAAGTTTGTTTGGTCGAAAACGTTTCGCCGCTCATCTGAGAGGCTTCGTCAGCTCTGGTTAGAGTGCTGGTAAGACACTTGCTTATATCTCGCTGCAGGGAGGAGCTAACTAGCTAACTACTTTCCGAAACTATCTCGCCTATTGGTTTCTGTCTTTTGTTTCTCTGACGTCTTGATTAGCATACCTATTCATCCCTGCACGACTGTTTTTCACACCTCTGGCCCTGACCTGGCTAGCCCTATTGTTTCTTTTGTTTGTTTGATCTAGGTTTAAGAATGGAATTATAGATGGGAGACAAATTATGTCTGACTCCACCATTGTGGGCAGTCTGGGGCGCACCTGTGCACTGGTCATGATGTCGGATCGGCATCTTGATGTGGCGCACCTGTGAGGTGGGGTGGATTGTCTCGGCGGGGCAGAGGTGCTCGCTGTCACACATTTGGACAGATTTGTGAACAATGTTTGAGAGAAATAGTAGTGTTGTGTATCTGGAGTGAATTTTGGATCTTTGGGTCCATCTCAGGAAAAATGGGAGCAAAAACAAAAGTGTTGCGTTTATATTTTTGTTGAGTGTAGTTGTTGAAGATATTAGCTACCATCAAGGGATCCTTGACTGTGGTATTGTTTATGGTTAGTTATTGGTCTGTTTTTTAGTATTTTTGCCTAATAGTTCAGATTTCAGTGCTACAAAAATAACACAAAGTTTGCGTTGAATTTTCTCCAGTCAAGTTTTTATTTCTACCATCTAAAGTTTAGATGGTGAAAATAAAAACTAAACCATCTAAACCATCTTTTTTTGTGAATTGTTCTGTTAAAGTCGTGTGGAGGGGACAGACTTGTGTTTTTGGGGTTTTTTTGCACTGATTTAGGAGGCGCTCTCCTCAGATCCACTACAGACGCAGAGGAACCTCCCAACACTCTAAACCCTGGAAACAGGGGCTCAGTGAAGGAGGAGCTGGAGGTGTGGAGGTGGAGCAGTTTTCCATCGGAGAGGACCTCATAGAAGGACAGAGATCCAGCCTCATAGTCCAGGAACACAGACACTCGAACTGAGAGACGGGAGGAGCGGGAGAGGTCTGTGCGTCTGTTGTTGTGACAGAAATAGTAACGTCCATTATAGATTCCCAGACACCAGGACTGATCATTGCATCCAAACCAACACTCGTTTTTCATTCCTCTCCGTCTGATTCTTCTGTAACTCACTGCTATTTCAATGCACTCCCCACTCCACTCCACTTCCCAGTAACAGCACCCCCTCAGGCCAGTGCAGCTCAGGACCTGAGGCCAGTCTGTAAATCTGTCCTCATGATCTGGATACTGCTGCTCCTCATCCACAAAGGTCACTGTCCATTTGTCCTCAGACAGTTGGAGGTTTCTGTGAGCTGTGTTTGGATCCAGAGAGAACCCACAGGAATCTGAGGACACAAACACGTGACATCACCTCCTGTTCCTGACAATCTGAAAAGTTGTTTTATTTAATTTATATTTTAAGATGTAATAATGGTGAACAATAACAATCATGTCTCAAGTCTGTCTACATATGTTGAGCTCAAATCACACTAATGTTTCCTCTATAACTGTGAAGATTTAAAGTGTGATAAAGTTCCATCATGTTAATGTCCCCATGAACTGAATGAAATACAGAGACTCACACTTCCTCAGACCTGGGACCATCCCCTGTTCTCCAGCAGGATCCAACCTGAAACACACAAGTCCAGTTTAGACCAGACCAGAGACCAGGACCTGGACCGACCATGGACCAGAGACCCACTGAACCAGGACCCTCACCTGAGAGACTGCAGGGGGCAGTGGTCCCGTAGAGCGGTCAGGAGCTCTGCTGAGGGTCCTGGATGGTTGTAGCTGAGGTCTAACTCTCTCAGGTGGGAGGAGGCGGAGCTCAGAGCTGAGGCCAGAGCAGCCCCGCCCCTCTCTGAGACCAGACATCCAGACAGCCTAAAGACACACAATTACACTCATGTGGACACAAGGGGGCAGAGTGCATCATGGGAGCGTCTCACCTGAGAGTCTCCAGTCTGCAGGGGGCGCTCTTCAGTCCAGAACACAGCAGCTCCACTCCCGAGTCCTGGAGGTCGTTGTGACTGAGATCGAGGTGTGTGAGACTGGAGGAGCTGAGGACTGAGGCCAGAGGACCACACCTGTGAGGGGACAGGCCACAGCGACTGAGACTGAGGACAGACAGAAGATAGAAGATGCTGTAGTCAGTGATTCAATCAATCAATCAATCAAATATTTATAAGGCGCTTTACATACAAAATTGTAACACAAAGCACCTTACAGTGGTCAAGGATTAGAAGATTTACCTTTATTGATCTCGCACAGGAGAAGTTGTTTCTATATTTGACCCGGGGACCATCCCCATGATTTTGTTTTGTTATTTATGCTTTGGTCAGGCCCTAAGCTGGATTTTACCTATGGCGCATGTTTAGGTTGGTGGGGGAAACCGGAGTACCCGGAGGAAACCCACCCAAACACGGGGAGAACATGCAGTCTCCACACAGAAAGGCCCGGGCAACCCGAACCTTCTTGCTGTGAAGCATGAGTGCTAGCCACTCAGCCACCATGCCGCCAGGGGAAAAAAAAAAAAAAAAAAAAAAAAAAACAGGAACAGCAGCAACAACAGCAACAACAACAGCAACAGCATCAACAACAACAGCAGCAGCAACAACAACAAGGGCAACAACGACAGAACAACAGCAGCAACAACAACAGCAACAACAACAACAGCAACAACACCAGCAACAACAACAACAGCAACAACAACAGCAACAACAACAGCAGCAACAACAACATCAACAGCAGCAACAACAACAACAGCAACAACAACAACAGCAGCAACAACAACAGCAACAACAAGAACAACAGCAGCAACAGGAACAGCAACAGGAACAGCAGCAACAACAGCAACAGGAACAGCAGCAACAGCAACAACAGGAACATCAGCAACAACAACAGCAGCAGCAACAACAACAGCAGCAACAACAACAGCAACAACAAGAACAACAGCAACAACAGGAACAGCAGCAACAACAGCAATAGCAACAACAGCAACAGGAACAACAGCAGCAACAACAACAGTAACAACAGCAGCAACAACAACAGCAGCAACAACGACAGAAACAACAGCAACAACAGCAGCAGCAACAACAGCAACAACAGCAGGAGCAACAACAGCAGCAGCAACAACAGCAGCAACATCAACAGCAACAACATCAACAGCAACAACAGCAACAACAGCAACAACGGCAACAACGACAGCAACAACGACAGCAACAGCAACGACAGCAACAGCAACAACAGCAACAACAACGGCAACAACAGCAACAACAACAGCAACAACAGGAACAGCAACAACAACAAAAGCAACAACAGGAACAGCAACAACAACAACAGAACCACAGCGACAACAAAACAACAACAGCAATAACAGGAACAACAAGAACAACAACAACAGCAACAACAAAAGCAACGAAAGCAACAGCAACAACAAAAGCAACAACAACAGCAACAACAACAGCAACAACAAAACAACAACAGGAACAGCAACAACAGCAGCAGCAACAACAGGAACAGCAACAACAAACAAAAGAACAAATAAAAGACAAGCAAACAGACGACCGAAGTCAGTCAAAGGTCAAGCTAAACAGGGGGGTATTCCACGAAAGCTACTAAGCGCAAAGCCCGGCTTTGTTCGTCAGTTGGCGCTAGGTTAAGTGAGAGTTCGGTTCCACGACGCTCGCTAAACTTAGTTCCCGCTGAGTTACTGGGGCAACATGGTCTTAGCACATAGTCTGCTCGCGGGGAGGCTAAAGTTATGTCTTAGTTAGGCCGTGTCGCAGAGAATACGTACCTGACGTAAACAGAGTGTCAAACACACCGTTCCGCACACCTCCCCGCATGAGTATCTGTGTTGTCCGAAAACAACATCAGCAAAAAACCAAATTACCTTACGTTCTCGGTTCTTGACAATTCTCCGGTAATCTAAACATATGCTTTTCAACCGCTGTCTTTACGACATTAACATATAGAAGAATTCCAGCAGTATATCAAAGAATATCTGTGGTCGAGTGGATATGTGCTCTGACTCTCGTATGTGCGGGCCGGGTTCGATTCCCGCTATTGACCTATTGATGCCCACGTCAAATTTCAGTTAAATTTTCACGCATTTATATTTGCAACATATTACAGAAATGGAAATGAATTTAACCTACAATTACTCTTATCATCACATCAAATTATATCAGTTAGTCCTAACATCACTCTCACTTGACGACATTGACACTTTATATTTTATGTGACATCTCTATCAAAGAATACAGTTACAGGTAAACCTTTACTTTTAAAACAAAATGTAGCCAAATAACAGGCACGCTCCATGATGCAACATTTCAATGATTCAACAAATTTGCTTCAGAGATGCTGTGCAAGCCTTTTTAATGAAATCCTATTTATCAATTTCCATCAATAGGCATAAAACAATAAAAGACATTAGGTATGACATTCTGGTGTGAGGCCACTGCTGGAGGACTGCTGAGGGTCAGGCAAGGCACTGCTGGAGGACTGCTGAGGGTCAGGCAAGGCACTGCTGGAGGACTGCTGAGGAGGGTCCAAGTGTACGCCATCTTCACTAACTAGAACACAAACATACTATTAAAATACAAATGCTTGGATCACAGCTGAGGCAAGCATTAGTCTAGAGAATACCTTGAATATACTCTTCAGGAGAACTCACAGGAAGGATCTTTGATGGGGTCCCTCCTTCAGTTACCTCCACCAGTGGGTGACCCCGGTTTAGGGCCAGTGCCAGCTCCTCTGCAGGTGAAAGGTTTTGAGGGGGGCTCCCACCTCCTGTGGCTTGGTACCTACTGTTCATTTTAAATTAAATTAAGGTACCATTTCAACAGTATTACTAATTTCACTGAATAATAATATTAATATTATCTTACTTAGCACTCTGCAAAATGTTATGCTTTGTCTTTACCTGCAAAACAGTCCTCCTCACATTATTCCTGCTCAAAGACAAGATAACACAATTTAACGTATTAGTTGGAGCAAATACTTTTACACAGTAAAAATAAATTACAACTGACAAGACTGCTATACAAATGTATAATAATTACGCCATCAATTGCCCACTATGAGTATCAAACTCACAATCTCCCGCTCCCCAGACGGAAACTTTCCTCCTGAGCCACAGATCAGCCTTGACATCAGTAGTGAAAAACAGACTTAAAAAACTCACTGTCCAGCACTGTTATGGGACTTAACTTACGTATTTAAGCGTTCGGCGAACTTCTGCCACGCCATGTCTCTGGCCTTGGTTATTGCAAATGTGTTGTAGAGTTCCAAAAGCAACTTCTGTTCTGATGCGCCGAAATAATCGGCCCGAATCTTCCACATGATCGCGTTTTCGACAGTCGCTTGTTCAGGGCTTCTTATTTACCCCGTGCACGTGCGGAGGCCCGGCCTGATTAGGCCAGACTGAGCTTAGCTCTGACTAGGCGCAGCTGAAACGCGTTTGTGGAACGGGTTCAAGCTTTTGTCTAAGTTGTGTCTCAGCCAGGCGAGAACTTAGCACTTAGTCGCGGCTAAGTTTAGCCACGTTCGTGGAATACCCCCCAGGTGAGTCTTGAGCCCACTCTTAAAAACATGAAAGTTCTCTGCAGCCCTGCAGCCCTTAACCCTATCTGACAATCTGTACTCTGTACAAACTGCTGGGTTATGTTTCTACCCAGTGGTTGTGTTAGGGCTGTTGGCTCATTTTTGAGGGGTTATTTTCACAGAGTTGGGTCATTTTGCTTAACCCAAATGCTGGTCAACAGGTTGGGTCGTTTCCATTCCTCACCTCCTCTACAGCTCCAGATATACAACTGTTAAAAGGATTTAAACATGTTTATGACTTTATCTTTGTGATTTTATCTCATCTATTGAATCACTTTGTGTCAGTTCATGTTAATGTTAGGGATGTCCCGATCAGTTTTTTTGGCCCTCCGATCCGATTCCGATCATTTGATTTTGAGTATCTGCCGATACCGAGTCCCAATCTGATACTTATATAATACATAAAAGAGAATAAAGAAGAGCAAAGAAACAGATCCGGGATGTTCCTTTTTTTGTTTTTTTTGTTTTTACCTCAACACTTAATTTAAGTAATATAAGTACACTTATTATTATTATTATTATTATTATTATTATTATTATTATTATAATACTTATTATTTATCTTTCTAGGTGTCACGGATGAACTCCAGATGTCTGTGGTGAACGAAACATGGGGTACATCTGATAACAGGACATGTAGTTTTTCAGAAATCTTCTTACAGAGCTTTCTCTGTGAAATAGTGGCGAGATGGCACTTCAAATCGAGGTTCGACGTGCTCCATAAGCATAAGAAATCCAGGGTTCTCTACAAAGGCAAATGGTAGGTCAGTCATTGCGGTCATTTGTTCTATCCTGGCTGTGGTCTCCTGGGCCTTCGCGCTGTCAAGGGGCATTTTTCTCTCCTTTTCAAACTCTCCTGCAGCATGAGCTGACTCGTCTTTGGCTGGTGCCATATCGGTTTGTTGTGTTAAATGTCGCCCTTTCCTTTCCACCCCTCGCAATCCCAAGTTTACATATCCCACAGTTTGCTATGGCAATGTTGTTGTCATCAACTTTATAGTATTTCCAGTCCGCAGACATACTCGCCAAACATTATAGCGTTCTTATAGCGCTCATTATAGCGCTCTTCTTATCTCTTCTCTGTACTCGCGCTTTGCGCTTCGAGCTGCTTCTGTGTATTTAACCAATAGCGTGTCATGCCGCACACGTTAATGTTTCTGTGTGAAGTCTCACTCTGTGCCACCGCATAACCATAGATCTCATCTAGAATATGTTAAAAAATAGTAATATATATACATATATATCCGATCCTGATCGGGAGTTAACGTCCGATTCTGATCAAGTCCAAAACCACGTGATCGGGGCCGATTTCCAATCACGTGATCGGATTGGGACATGCCTAATTAATGCGTGAAGAGTCCCTCAGTCGTCCAGGTAGAATCCATGATAATGGAAGAAATTCAATTTGTCAACTGGACAAAGTTTGTTTGGTCGAAAACGTTTCGCCGCTCATCCGAGAAGCTTCGTCAGTTCTAGTTAGAATGCTGGTAAGACACTTGCTTATATCCTGCTGCAGGGAGGAGCTAACTACTTTCCGAAACTATCTCACCTATTGGTTTCTGTGTTTTGTTTCTCTAAAAAAATCATGTTACGAAACCACTTGTGGAACGAATTAATTTCGTAAGGTGAGGTATGACTGTACCTGTTTGACTGAGACCATCAGCTGCTGATTGTGATCACCTCACCTGAGAGTCTCCAGTCTGCAGGGGGCGCTCTTCAGTCCAGAACACAGCAGCTCCACTCCTGAGTCCTGGAGGTCGTTGTTAGTGAGATCCAGGTGTGTGAGACTGGAGGAGCTGAGGACTGAGGCCAGAGGACCACAGCTGTCAGGGGACAGGCCACAGCCACAGAGACTGAGGACAGAGGGGGACATTAGAGACTAGAACCTCCACAAGAGTTTAAATACAGTCTGAACTCACAGGGCTTTGGTGGAGGCTCTGACCACCGGTAGCAGACCCAGGAGAGCTCTCTCTGAGGCCTCATATTTCCTCAGGTCAAACTCCTCCAGGTCTGAGTCTGAGGACAGTAAGATGAAGGACAGAGCTGACCAATCAGCAGGAGAACTTAACCTGGAGATCTCTCCTTCTCTCATGTTCTTCTGTATCTCCTCCACCAGACTGTGGTCGTTGAGCTCGTTCAGACAGTGAAGCAGGTTCAGACTTCTCTCTGCAGACAGACCCTTTTCATTCAGCTTCTGTTTGATGTACTCTGCTGTCTCCTGATTGGTCCGGTCACTTCCTGTCTGAGTCAGCAGACCCTGCAGCAGCCTCTGATTGGTCGGCAGAGACAGCCCCAGGAGGAAGCGCAGGAACAGGTCCAGGTGTCCGTTTGGACTCTGTAAGGCCTGGTCCACAGCAGAGCGGTAGAAGAATGCCTCAGACTCAGGACTCTCAGAGGAGTGTGGTGGCTCCAGCAGGTTCTCTCCAGAGCTGAAGAAGGTCTGATGGACGTGAAGAGCAGCCAGAAACTCCTGCACACTCAGATGGATGAAGCAGTAGACCTTGTCCTGGTACAGGCCTGACTCCTCTCTAAAGACCTGTGTAAACACTCCAGAGTACACTGAGGCCGCTGCAGCATCCAGCCCACACTCGCTCAGGTCACTCTCGTAGAAGATCAGGTTTCCTTTCTGCAGTTGCTCAAAGGCCAGTTTTCCCAGAGATTGCACCATCTCCCTGATCTCTGGAGTCCAGTGAAGGTCCTCCCCTGATCCCTCATGATACTTGATGTTCTGGACTTTGGCCTGCACAACCAGGAAGTGGACGTACATCTGTGTGAGAGTCCGGGGCAGCTTTGGTTCTGTTTGTTCCAGAAGCTTCTGTAGAACCGTGGAGAGGATCCAGCAGAAGATCGGGATGTAACTCATGATGTGGAGGCTGCGGATGCTCTTGATGTGGGAGATGACGGCTGTGGCCTGGTCTGTGAATCTCTTCCTGAAGTACTGCTCCTTCTGCGGGTCAGTGAACCCTCGCACCTCTGTCACCATGGAGACGCACCATACAGGGATCTGATTGGCCGAGGCGGGGCGCGTGGTTATCCAGAGGCGAGCGGAGGGAAGCAGCTTTCCCCTGATGAGGTTTACCAGCAGCACGTCCACTGAGGTGGACTCTGTGGGGTCGGTCAGGACCCGGGTTCGGCTGAAATCCAGAGGAAGTCTGCACTCGTCCAGACCGTCAAAGATGAAGAGCACCTGGAGCTGTTGGAAGCTCCGGAGATCTTTGGATGGACTGAAGAAGTGGTGCAGCAGCTCCACCAGGCTGAACTGTGTGTCTCTGAGCACATTGAGCTCTCTGAAAGTGAATGGGAACAGCAGCTGGAAGTCCTGGTGGGCCCTGCCTTCAGCCCAGTCCAGACTGAACTTCTGAGTCAACACTGTTTTCCCCACGCCGGCCACGCCCTTCGTCAGCACCGCTCTGATTGGCTCTGGTGAGTGTGGGTGGGGTTTAAAGAGGTCTTCACATGTGATGGGGGTCTCTGGAGCAGCTGGTCTTCTGGACACGGTCTCCATGTGTCTGACCTCATGTTCCTGGTTGACCTCTGAGGCCCCGCCCTCTGTGATGTAGAGCTCTGTGTAGATCTGGGTCAGGGGGGTGGAGTCTCCTGCTTTAGCCACGCCCTCAAACACACGGCTGAACCTCTGCTGCAGATCAGACTTCAGTTTATCTCCACAAACTCCAACAGTGTTTCCTGAAAGAAAACACAAACAACTGTGGACTGGAGCTCCCTCTGAAAACTTCATCTTCACTTTATCTTTTTCTCAACTAAAAGTTCATATAGAAAATCAGCCACTTTTAATTGTAAAGTGAAAGATTCAGAATGTGACTTTTCTGGTGGAGTGTCTGCAACCTGCTTGTTTCTTTGCTTGTTGGAGATGTAATTTTACCTGAAATGTTCCACAGTATGTCATTACACTACAGGGAGACAAGCACATGACACCATCTGCACTTACCCTAATCAAAAACCCTGGGCTGGACCAGAGATTTGTGCTAAACTGAGAGCTCGCACCACCGCCTTCAACTCAGGAGACCCCGAATCCTACAAAGCAGCCAAGTACGACCTCAGAAAGACCATCAGGACTTCCCAGAGGGACTACAGGGAGAGAGTGGAGTCTGCCCAGCAGAGCAGTGACCCGAGACGTGTGTGGCATGGGCTACGCTGCATCACTAACTACAAGGGGAGGAGCGGGCCAGTGGAACTGTCCAGCGCATCATTTACGGACGAACTCATGTGGACAGTGAGGACGCTGAACTCTGTATAGACACTGCTACAGTGAGACAGGCGTTCAAGAAAGTGAACCCCCGCAAAGCACCAGGACCCGACGGCATCTCCGGACGGGTGCTGAGAGCTTGTGCCGACCAACTCGCCGGGGTGTTCACTAACATCTTCAACCTGTGTAGCATTTGCCCCTTAAGATGCTAATTAGCCTGTGTAAGGTTTAAGCAATGAAGTGGCAAATAGTATGTAATAATATAATAATAAAGTTGTAATAGTAATTACTATGTTGTAAGAGTATAATGGACTAGTATCAGAAGTTCACCAAGTTCACTCTAGGAGGCTGTGGATCAGTAATAAATAAGCAAGGAAAAAGTTTAGTGTCTAGGTACTTTGTATTTTTCTTTAAAGTGCAAAGTGGAAAATTATTTACATATGTACAGTGATAAAGGTAGATACAGTTGTGGTCAAAAGTTTACATACACTTGTCTATCTATCTATCTATATACAAAGGCTGTGTCCCACCATAGTGGGGTAGCCTAGACAGGGCATACATTTTTGTTCCTTTCCCTCCTTCCTTCCTTTCCCCAAACCCTCCTTCCGTGACTTTTTTTTTTTTTTTTTTTTCCCCTTCGTTTGTGCCAGCGTCCTTTCCTCATCACCATCACCCCTCTCTTCCCACACTGGCGTCCACCCACCCCCCATCCATGCACTGGACAACCGAGAAAGCAGCCAGCGAACCCGAGCGGAAAAACCCCCAGGACCCGCCCCAGGCGGCACAAAGGGATGACCGGCCAGACCCAGAGCGTAAACCGGACCACCGCCAGCACCCAGGAATCCTCCAGAGGACCACACAGGGACAGCACCTAGAGAGGGACGAGCACCCAAGCACACCTTCCGTCCATCACCATCACCGCTGTCGCCCCACTTTAAAATCCACTTCTCCCCCCTCTCCGAACATTTCTTCATATCCTATGTTGCCCTATATTGTGTATAATGTGTATGCTATTTATAATGTGTCTAAATGCATTAAAAGAAGGAGGACATTGTCCTGCAAACCTAAGTGTAGGTGTTCAGCCCTCACTAAGAAATGATGCATTTACACTTGTAAAGAACATAATATCATGGCTCTCTTGAGTTTCCAGTTATTTCTACAACTCTGATTTTTCTCTGATAGACTGATTGGAACAGATACTTCTTTGTCACAAAAAACATTCATGAAGTTTGGTTCTTTTATGACTTTTTTATGGGTTAACAGAAAACGTGACCAAATTTGCTGGGTCAAAAATGTACATACAGCAACATGAACTAGTAATTTTGGTGACTTAGAAAGTTGTGTCAATGAAATGAGCTCCATAGCATGGCCTCTTAACTTCTTGTGAGTGATTTTGTGTGACTACAGCTGGTGACTTCTCTGAGGCCATTTAAATAGGACTCATTGAATACAAACACAAACGCTACAATGGGAAAGTCAAAGGGTCTCAGCACGGATCTGAAAAAGCGAACCATTGACTTGAACAAGTCAGAAAAGTCACTTGGAGCCATTTCAAAGCAGCTGCAGGTGCCAAGAGCAACAGTGCAAACAATTGTTTGTAAGCATAAAGTCGATGGCACTGCCACGGTCAAGAAGAAAATGCAAGCTATCACCTGATGCTGAGAGAAAATTGGTCAGGAGGGTGAAGAGTCAACAGAGAACCACCAAAAAGCAGATCTGCCAAGAATTAGAAGCTGCTGGAACACAGGTGTCAGTGTCCACACTCAAGCGTGTTTTGCATCACCATGGACTGAGGCTGCCGCGCAAGAAGGAAGCCCTTGCTCCAAAAGCGGCACCTTAAGGCTCGACTAAAGTTTGCTGTTGATCACATGGACAAAGATAAGACCTTCTGGAGGAAAGTTCTGTCGTCAGAAGAAACAAAATACACAGCAATATGTTTGGAGGAGAAAAGGTGAGGCCTTTAATCAGACCCTCCAGGAATTCGCGATGTTGCGATTTGCAACTTCAACGCAACTTCAGCCAATCCCCGCGAATTCAGGGCGGTGTTGCAATTTTGACCAATCACCGCAACTTTTCCGCAATTTTTACTAATTTTGACCAATCATCGGCGACGTATTGAACGCCGACCAACTTCCTTCTGTGTAGGAGACATAACTGAGATGAGGTGCACGGTGCGTTTGTGTGTGTGTGTGTGCGGCAGAGGCGGTGGTTCACGTGAGTGTGGGTGTGTGCACGTACGGAAGTGTGTGCGTGTAAAAGCGCGCGCTCACCTGTCACACAGAGGAGAGAGTCAGGGTTGGGTGTAGCCGTATTTTTTGTTGAACGCAAACCATTCATTCATCTTTCACGTTAATCTGTTCATCCTGCTGGTTTTCATGAGTTCCATTTCATCCTGCTGCGCTGTCATAGCTGTGTGTGCTCTTTTTGTAATAAATGCACAAAACGCATATCTGGATCTCAGCGTATCTGTCACCATAGCCTCCTCTTTGCGCGTCACAAATATGCGAGCCATAGGACCCAACCTCATATTCTCGGCGGCTAAAAGGTTTGAGTTTGGAAGCCGCAACATTCTGCTTTACTTCCGTGTGACAAACGAAACTGCGGCCGTGTCCCAGTTCCCAGAGCGCACAGCTCGGAGCGCAGCCCGAAGGGGGCTCAGACTGCAGTCAAGGAGGTGCACACTTGCTCAGCCCCGACTGCAGTCCGCGGACCGCTTAACGACTGCGGTCTTCGGACTGCGTGTTAACTGCGCATGGGACAAAAAAGAAGTGGGACAGCAGTCGTCGCGGCGGTGTTCTGTCGAAATGTGTGACGCACATGCCCTTCGGGCCACACTCTGAGCCGCACGCTCTGGGAATTGGGACATGGTTTCTAATGGCAAAGAAACATGTCTGCGGCGCCATTTGCCCACAAAAATAACAGCAAAAGACCGAAACAGTTCCCCTCCTAGTAGTCATTTATTTTCGATGTTGGTAAGGTTGTTTTAGGACCATATCTGTGATCTCTGTGTCTTTGTATTATTCTTTGTCAGTAATAACTCAGTATTGAAAATATTACTCAATTTTAATTACAAAAAGCGAAAATCGCAACTATTTATTGCAACTTTCACTTCCTCCCGCAACAAAATCGCAACAAAAACCTTAAAAGCACCGCAACTTTCATCGCAACTTTTTGGAAAAGCTCTCGCAAATTCAGGCATTTTAGCCCGCAACAATCACAAAAAATGCCCGTGAAATCCTGTGGGGTCTGTTTAACCCCAAGAACACCATGCCTACTGTCAAACAAGGTAGTGGTAGTATTATGCTGTGGGGCTGTTTTGCTGGCAATGGAACTGGTGCTTTACAGAGTAAATGGGATACTGAAGAAGGAGGATTACCTTCAAATTCTTCAAGAAAACCTAAAACCATTAGCCGAAGATAAAAGAAGAAATTCAATTTGTCAACTGGACAAAGTTTGTTTGGTCGAAAACGTTTCGCCGCTCATCCGAGAGGCTTCGTCAGTTCTGTTTAGAGTGCTGGTAAGACACTGCTTATATCTTGACGTAGGGAGGAGCTAACTATACTGCATTTTTTCAAAACTATCTCGCCTATTTTTTTCTGTCTTTTGTTTCTCTGGCATCTAGTTTAGCATACCTATTCATCCCTACACGACTGTTTTTCCCACCTCTGGCCCTGATCTGGTCCCTGCAGCGAGATATAAGCAGTGTCTTACCAACAAACTTTGTCCAGTTGACAAATTGAATTTCTTCTTTTATCATGGATTCTACCTGGACGACTGAGGGACTCTTCACGCATCAGCCGAAGGTTGGGTCTTGGGCGCAGTTGGGTGTTCCAACAGGACAAAGACTCCAAACACACATCAAAAGTGGTAATGAAATGGCTAAATCAGGCTAGAATTAAGGTTCTGCTGTCCGCCTCCTCACTCCCACCTCCTCCTGTGAACACCTCACCCCTGTCCTCAAAGATCTCCACTGGCTACTCTGTCCTCAAAGATCTCCATGGGCTCCCCATCCCTCAGCGCATCCAGTTCAAACTCTTCACCACTGTGTATAAGTCCCTCCATAACCTGGCCCGATCTGAGCTCCTCCTCCGCCAGACCCCCACCTGTACCCTCCGATCAGCTGACTCCTGTCTCCCCCCACCAGGACTAAACATAAGACCTGGGGAGACAGGGCCTTCTCCGCCGCTGCTCCCACCCTCTCGAACTCCCTGGCCAAACACATCAGAGACTCATCCACCCTCCACATCTTCAAAAAAGCCCTAAAAACTCACCTGTTCAAAATTGCCTTTAAATAACTGCATCTCCTGTTTATTTACTTCTTTCATTTGTGTTTGTTTGTGTTTGGATCGATGTGAAGCATCTTGGAGTGTCATGAAAAGCGCTATACAAGTGTTATATATTATTATTAAAGAACGCATGTTTTTCAAAGAGCAATAAAAACACAGATCATTGAATAAATGGTAGAATGTTCTATTAAATACTGTGGAACATTCAAGGCAAAGCAAGAACATCTCCATGGAGACAAAGGGTGTTGGACCCCCCTCCACAGTGTGTGTGTGTGTGTGTGTGTGTGTGTGTGTGTGTGTGTGTGTGTGTGTGTGTGTGTGTGTGTGTTATGTAAATTCCTGGCATAGCTTTAACATCTCTAAGGTGATCCACATCTAAGAAGATGATCAACACTCTACCAGAAAAGTGCCATATCCATCCATCCTTGTTCTTCCTCTTATCCGGGGCCAGGTCGCGGGGGAAACAGTCTAAGCAGGAACTCCCAGACTTCCTTCACCCCGGACTCTTCCTCCAGCTCCTCCCGGGGGACCCCAAGGTGTTCCCAGGCCAGCCGAGAGATATAGTCCCTCCAGCGTGTCCTGGGTCTTCCCCGGGGCCTCCTCCCGGTGGGACACGCCCAGAACACCTCCCGAGGGAGGCGTCCAGGAGGCGTCCGGAACAGAAGCCCGAGCCACCTCAGCTGCTCCTCTCGACGTGGAGAAGCAGCAGCTCTACTCCGAGCTCCTCCTGTGTGACTGAGCTCCTATCTCTAAGGGAGCGCCCAGCCACTCTGCGGAGGAAACTCATTTCGGCCGCTTGTATCCGCGATCACATCCTTTCGATCTTTACCCAGAGCTCATGACATAGCTGAGGGCAGGAACGTAGATTGACAGTAAATTGAGAGCTTCGCCTTTCGGCTCAGCTCCCTCTTCACCACAACGGTCTGGTACAGCGACTGCATTACTGCTGACGCTGCACCGATCCGCCTGTCAATCTCGTGCTCCATCCTCCCCTCACTCGTGAACAGATACTTGAACCCCGAGATACTTGAAATCCTCCACCTGAGGCAAGGACTCTCCACCCGGAGAGGGCAAGCCACCTTTTTCCGGTCGAGAACCATGGCCTCGGATTTGGAGGAGCTGATCCTCATCCCAGCTGCTTCACACTCGGTTGCAAACCGCCCCAGTGCCTGCTGGAGGTCCCGGTTCGATGAAGTCATCAGGACAACATCATCTGCAAACAGCAGAGATGAGATCCTGTGGTTCCCAAACCGGATCCCCTCCGGCCCCTGACTGCGCCTAGAAATTCTGTCCATAAATATAATGAACAGAACCGGTGACAAAGGGCAGTCCTGGAGGAGTCCAACATGCACCGGGAACAGGTCCGACTTACTACCGGCAATGTGAACACAGCTCCTGCTCCGGTCATACAGGGACCGAACAGCCCTTAACAAAGGGCCCCGAACCCCATATTCCCAGAGCACTCCCCACAGGACCCCACGAGGGACACGGTCGAATGCCTTCTCCAGATCCACAAAGCACATGTGGACTGGTTGAGCAAACTCCCATGCACCCTCGAGCACCCGATGGAGAGTATAGAGCTGGTCCAGTGTTCTCCGGCTGGGAAGAAAACCACACTGCTCCTCGTGAATCCGAGGTTCGACTATTAGTCGAATTTTTCTCTCCAGTGGAATAGACCTTACCGGGAGGGCTGAGGAGTGTGATTCCCCGATAGTTGGAACACACCCTCCGGTCCCCGTTCTTAAACAAAGCGGTCACCACCCCGGTCTGCCAGTCCAGAGGTACTGTCCTCGACCGCCACGCGATGTTGCAGAGACGTGTCAGCCAAGACAGCCCTACAGCATCCAGAGACTTAAGATACTCAGGACGGATCTCATCCATCCCCGGGGCCTTGCAACGGAGGAGCTTTCCAACCACCTCAGTAACTTCAGCCAGGTTGATGAACGAGTCCACCTCCAAGTCCCCAGCCTCTGCTTCCTCCTCGGACGTGACGGCGGGATTGAGGAGATCCTCAAAGTATTCCTTCCACCGTCCGATAACATCCCCAGGCGAGGTCAACAGCTCCCCACCCGCACTGTAAACAGTGTTGGTGAAGCACTGCTTCCCCCTCATACTTTAGTACTGTAGTACTTTCTGTGAGTCTTTTGTTACTGTGAAGTCAAGTCTGGTGTGGTCTGTTCCTCAGATGGACAGTAACAGAGTTCTTACTGTTCTGCAGGCGTTGGGCCAGCTGCTCCTGGTCCATCCTCCTCAGCAAGTCCAGGGAGATGTTCAGAACCTCTCTGCTGCTCTGCTCCTCCTCCTCACTCTCGGAGCATTCTGGGTAATCTGAGGCCAGGCGCCTGTAGATCTTCTGCAGCTCCTCTTTGACAAAAGTCAGGACGTGCTCCTTATGACACTGGAACAGAACAATAAGAGAAGAGTTTTAGTCAAAGAGAGTACCTGAGGAGCACCCACAGAACCCCACACATGCTGCGCTCGTGGGGTACTCACCCTGAATATGGTGTCCAGCTGCTCCTTTGGGCCTGGCTCCCTGTCAAACAATAAACTCATCATCATTTATTTATTCCAGACTCATGGTCCATAAAAGAACACAATAAGACAGGAGACCAGAGTAAAACAGGGTGATAAAAGACAGCTCAGTGTTTCCATAAAGAGCAGTGGTACTGCACAGCACTAAACCTGGGACTCACCAGCATCAACACCACACAGTTCAGAGAGTCATTTAGGCCACACATGGATTTATACATCAGGTTTGTCATGAGAGCCTGAGAAGTGTTCACACGAGCCTGACAGATCAGCCTGGTACTACTGGCCCTGGGCTTTTTCAGCAGCATTCTGAGGACATCATTAGAAGATACTTTGAGCTTTTGCACTGTGGCCTTCTTCTCTGCCCACAGTGGGGCTGTATACAAGGGTGTACAGGAGGTTCACACGCAGAGACAGTGCTGTTGGGAACATTTTCACAAAGGTAGTTTAAGTAGAAAAGATTGAGAAGCTAGACGAGCTTTAGACGAGAAGCTAAAGCTTTAGAACAGGACGCAGGGAACATGGACGGAAACGAGGGAGCGTTTCCCTTTGCTCACATATGGTACTCACTTCTCCAAAGACCACTGCGTGATGGCAGGCATGGTCAGTCTGATAGATCTGCCAGATCTGTCAAACTAACCACGCCTGGGGTGACGCGCCACAGCAGCCAGCTGACACCTCTGAAGAACACACCTCTGAAGAACACACCTCTGAAGAACACACCTCTGAAGGAGACACCACAAGTCCTACCGCCCAAGTGGCAAGTGGAAATAAGCAATAGCAATAGTCATATACTGTACAGTGGTCCCTAGCTCTATTGCGGTTCACTGTTCGCGGCCTCGCTGTTTCGCGGATTTTATTTTATTTTATTTTTTATTTCAATTTTTTTTTTATAGTGTATCAACATTGTTTTCTAGTATGCAGCAGGGCGCACTGCACTCATCCAACGGCACTGCCACGTCTTGGGACGCGCAGGTTCTGAACTGTAAGAACGCTTCCAAGCGCTCTCAGGACTGGTTCCGCCGCCTGGACTCCAGGTTCCACCAGTTCGTTCTGCGAAAACAGGCCGTGTTTCTTCTCGGGACCGCGGCCTTGGTCTCGTACTCGCAGCCCCAGGTGAGGCGCACAGATTTGACCACGATGAGCACGTGTCCGCGCGTACACTTCTCCGGGTGGTCAATGCGGGAAGTAGCGGCAGTGTTTCCACTACGTCCCAAGACGTGCAGGGATGAAAGTGGCCAATCATGAAAAAAGCGGAAAGTCACGCCCCCCCCCCCCCACGCCCCCCCCCCAGGGAAAAACAAAAAAAAAAATCCGGGGGGGGGGGGGGGGCACTTTAAAAATGTGTTTTATCGCTATTTATTAAACAATTGTAGTGGTTTTTATTTGAAAGTTGATATCAAAACACGGCACTGACCCTGATTTTGCGACATCAAAGTCTGATAACGAGCCGAGAGAGCGCACTCGCGGCGCAGCTCAGGACGTGCGGTGTCCGCAGCACCAGAAGAGCACACAAGCTCACGCGGCCCCGCACACATGTACAAGTTTAATACGAGACATGTACTTTTGTTTCTGAATACGGGACGATTACATTTTTCAACGGACGGTTGGCAACCCTAAACACAATTATACATATATAATACACACCCAAAATGTCAACGTATTTGGGAAAAAAAAAAAAAAAAAATTACGCGGCTAAAAAAAAAGCGGAGATCCGCTAAAAAGCGGAACTCTTTCATCCCTGGACGTGGCAGTGCTGTGGGATGAGCGCGGTGCTCTGTGCTCACACTGTGTTTGAATGAGAAGCAGTCCGAGCCGCACCGGGCTCCGGGGACGGTGCGCGAGGAGCGGAGACATGAGTCACTGGATCCGTAGGAAGTCCAGACCGGGACTAAGACATAAGGACCAGACTGGAACCAGACCGGGACCAGACTGGGACTAGACCAGGACTAGACCGGAACTAGACCGGAACTAGACCAGGACTAGACCAGGACTAAACCAGGATTAAACCACCGCTTGTGTTGTTTCGTGACCATGGGTGCACGTGTCCGCGCGTACCCCCCCACCCCCGCTTCACTATTAAAGGGATATGCTACCCCCAGGTCAAACTTGGGCATCTCCCCACAGTCCAGAGACTAAAATAAGTGGTGGAAAGCGTTTTCCTGGTCACCCAGCCATTGTCCGAGTCTGTCGCCACTGACCGCCGCGGTATCTGCAGCTCCTCCGCGTTAGACTGGAGTCTAACGTCGCCAGAGAAAGATTTCGGCCAAAAGGAATTAATTTGCTTGATGCGTTTCCCAATTACTTTCTGTGTAGTGTGCATTCATATCGAGTGCAAATAAAAGTGCAAATCAACATGGAGAGCTTGACTTGGTCATTTTGGGTGGGAACTATTTTTCAGTGCGGAAAAAGAAAGCCGAAGCACACACCACGCTGCGTAACAGGGGAACTCCCTTCCTGGTGCGTAACAGGGATTCCCCTGGCAGTGTGGTGTGTGCTTCGGCTTTCTTTTTCCGCACTGAAAAATAGTTCCCACCCAAAATGACCAAGTCAAGCTCTCCGTGTTGATTTGTACATTTATTTGCACTCGATATGAATGCGCACTACACAGAAAGTAATTGGGAAACGCATCGAGGATGGACTGTGGGGAGATGCCCAAGTTTGACCTGGGGGTGCATATCCCTTTAATACATTTTGTTGAAAATCTATGAAAGTTTGAGTGTTTAAACGAGAAAGAAATGTGAGAAAATGTGTGTGTGTGTGTGTGAGGCGTTTATAGCCTTAAAACATGTAGAATAATAATAAAACCGGGACTAGACCAGGACTAAACGTGGACTAAACGTGGACTAAACCAGGTCTAAACCAGGTCTAAACCCTAAACCAGGTCTAAACCAGGACTAGACCAGGTCTAAACCTGGTCTAGTCCTGGTCTAGTCCCCCCCTTCCCACACACACACACACGCTTCACTATTAATACATTTGTTGAAAATCTACGAATGTTTGAGTGTTTAAACAAGAGAGAAATGTGAGAAAAGGTTAATTCCAGTCTGAGAAAAGTGTATAATGTGTGTGGTGAGGCGTTTACAGCCTTAAAACATGTAGAATAATTGTAAAATATAAAGTTATCCTACTTCGCGGATTTCACTTATTACGGGTTATTTCTGGAACGTAACCCCCGCGATAAACGAGGGACCACTGTATCTCACACTGAGATTAAAACACAGGGTCACTGTTTGCACTGATGAAGGGTGAGCAGCAGGTGGTGGTGTCCTGAGAACATGTCCAGATCTCTTACCTCTGCTCTTCAGGAGGATCTTCTCTAAAGTCTGGAGGAAGGAATTTGGAGTGGTCACTTTTCAGAGACAGAGAGCTGGAAGCAGGTTCAGGTCTGAGTTTAGACCTGGGTCCAGGTCCAGGTGGGTCCATGTTGTAGGTGCTGGAATCAGAAGAAGAGTTTGAACAGAACATACAGAGATGTCTCTGATGGTCAGGAGGCCTCTACCAAAACTACTCACTAGTGCTGTGGGACGTGTGAGTAGAACTGAGCTTTAGTCACCAGGACAAAACCAGACTGTGCTGTTTGCTCTCCTGCTTTTAGATCAGACAATGAAACTGAGACTCACAATACAGAGAACATCCACTGGCACAGTGTGCTGGAGTTTGGATTATCAACTGGAAATGTGTTACTAACTAATCTTTGGAGTATGTAACATATTTCATATTCAAAGGTTTCATAAGAAATGTTCTGTGACAGAATGGCCTGAAGTCTGCTCCAACCACATGCTCACAGTGACTGAGGATTAGCTGTGGACATTTGGGAACAATCATATCTTGATTTGATGAAGTGTCTTTTACAAATCTATAACGTAAACGTATTTAGGTTTTATATTTGCAGATAAAAAGACAATTGGCTTTAGTGTATTCTCAGTGCTGGTCCACAGGGGGCAGTGTAGAGCCAGTGGAGCTCATGTGTTCTGCAGTAGTTTAAACTTGTGTCTGTGTAAGTCTGACCCTCTGGAGCACATGACCAGGACAAAGCAGGACAGAAGATACAGACTGAAGAATGTGTTTGACTGAGGAGACAGTCACACAGTAACAGCCCAACTCAGTTTGTCTCTGTTTATCAGTGTTAAAAGACCTGTTCAAATGTCTCACCTCTGCTCTTCAGGAGGAACTTCCCTGAAGTTTGGAGGAATATTTTTGGAGCGGTCACTTTTCAGAGACAGAGAGCTGGGAGCAGGTCTTGGTCTGGGTTTAGACCCGGGTCCAGGTCCAGGTGGGTCCATGTTGTCGGTGCTGGAATCAGAAGAAGAGTTTGAACAGAACATACAGAGATGTCTCCTGTTTAGAAGTTCTGTTCTCCAGACGTGGAGTTACTGTGAAATGTGTCTCTGCCCTGCACCCAGAGCTCTGGTCGGTCTGTGTCTCCCTCTGCTGGACACATCACACTTCACTGGGTGTTGGCTGCTTTGTTTCAAATGTTCCACTTCATCAAAAGAGTTTGGATTCGATCAGGATTAAAGCAGGACCACATCGATCCAAACAGAACTAAACCAGGACTAAACTATTTCAAAGCAAATACTTCACCTTTAATTAACCAAAACCAACATGTTTAAAAGAGCTTCAGCTGTACTTGGACTTTTATTTGTGTACATTTTCTGCCTTGTAACTGTACTTTAACTTGAGTCTTTCTGCAGGACACATCAAAACGGAACTAAACTAGGATTAAACTACTTCTAAGGAAATACTTGACAAAAAACAAATCAAAATACCAAGAAAAATCTGTCACATCAGGCCCCGATCGGAGGACTACGTTAGAATAAACTCGGACTAAACCAGAACTGACCTGCACAGCTCTGAACCACATCAAAAGCAAAAGTCTAAATCATTCTTTCATTATTTGACAGTTAATCATGAGAAATACTCACTGCGTTACAGTTTCAAACAGCCTCAGCAGCGTCTCTCAAACACTTTCACTTTCACTTTCACCCCCCCAGTCTTGACTTGGCAGTAACAAACTGTCCCACCCCCTCACTGACAGTGACACTAGACTCCAGCAGAGGGCGCCACTCTCCAGGGTCTGAGGCAGCAGTTTGTTTGTTTTTTCATTTATTCATTTGGAGCAGGTCAACACAAGGAAATAAACCCATGAAACCAATATACAATCAATGACATTTGGGTTTTTTTTACTCGAAAAGGAGCGGGAAGAAGAAAACTTACTGAATCCCACCCCTGTCTTCCAACACTTAAATTATTGATTTAGCTTCCTTCCAGTTGGACACATAACATACACATAACACCAACAATGGTAACACAACGACAATAACACACACACATAACACCAATGATGGTAACACAACGACAATAACACACACACATAACACCAATGATGGTAACACAACAGCAGATCCCAAAGCACAAAACTGATACAGAAAAGTGCTTTTTGACGATTCATTCAAACTCGTCTCTCTGTATTCAGACCAGATCATGTCTTTATACAAGAACTTCAATTTGTGAATATTGCACATTGAGAACATGAGGTGTACACTTGCAGGTTCAACCACAAAATTCAAAATAACATGGGGCAGACATTTTTCAAATACATGGACACATATTTTTTTATGATTATAAAATTAGTAAAAAAAATAATTTTATTCTTAGGCCCGAGCGCTAAAGCGTAGGGCCTATAGACCCCTTTACTGTTAGTAAACAAACGTGACGTCACTGGCATGCGCGCGCATGCCCGACTTAGAAGCAACCATGGCGGACCATAGCGGAGTATCTGAACTATAGGGAAAGCTACATTCAAGAGCTCACGTTGAGCAACGGGGTTCGACTACCAGATCCTTATGCGATCACGGAGTGGCAATACGACCGCAGAAAGTGGCCAGATTTACAGTGGACAGATATCCACTGTTATTTAGTGGAGAAGCCCAGCGTGTATACAAGAGAGAAGGTGCACGCGTACAAATCCATGGATGCCTACCAGTTTGTCGTGTGTGGCCATGTACAGGAGGTAAAATACCACGATATCGATGGGGAGTTTCTCCATAGTATCTTCCTTCCTACTACCGGTGTTCTGGTGGCTTTCCCAGTCGGCTTCTCCGCCGCGGCCTGGGGCCCCGTGGGGGCTGACATTGCGCCGTCTGCCCGGGGGTGAGCAAAGCTCGCGGGGAAAAGAGAAAGCGTCCCCCTCCTCAGCCGGGACACCGGGAGGAGGTGAACTAACAACCGAAAGGAGGGGAAAAGCCAAAATAATCTAAAAAGTTCAAAGAAAAAACAAACAAACAAAAAAAAGCACCAAACAAAGACAGCCCTAGGGAGCTCACCACACATACGACCATGTACAATGCTTGGGCTATCATCAACAAGCTACGTTCTGACCGCCAACTGCACTTGCGTTGCGGGGTAAGTAACATACTACGACTTAATTCACGAGTCACAGATGTGATCTCAGTCATGTCAAATGCCATTTATGATGGTCATGCGAAAACTTATCATGCATTTTAACAAAGTTATTTGTGTTTGTTTACATGTGTCTGTCGTAGAGGTTACCCAGTTAATATGTCTGTGAGCTTTGCGGTGTCCTGTGCTTGCTAGTTAATCACCATGATTAAACACCATTCAACACCTGGGCAAATTACCCTAAACAAGCAGCAGGTGTTCACTTGTGTGTATGTCACTTGAATGGTATGAACTATCATTTATTCCATCTGTTTCTCTTTATTTGAGTTCTTCTCTTCTAAAATTTCGCTGGGGGTTTTATGGCAGCAGTGGCTTTTTTTGAGTCGGAACTGCGCGCGCATTCAGTGATGACGTAGCATTGAAACTGGTCTATTGTAACTGTTCTGCAGTGCGAAGCGCTCTCCCCTTTTTAAGCACCTGGCACTCATGTCAACGACTGGTGGCCGATGACATGGCACGGTGGCATCGCCCATGGCGGCAAAATTGTAATCGTTTTGTGGGCACACATGACATCGTGCACGCCACGTCTTGGGACGCGCCGGTTCTGAACTGTAAGAACGCTTCCAAGCGCTCTCAGGACTGGTTCCGCCGCCTGGACTCCAGGTTCCACCAGTGTTGTATAGTAACGAAGTATTAATACTTCACTACTGTACTTAAGTACATTTTCGGAGACTTTGTACTTTACTTGAGTTTTTTTTAAAATGATAACTTTCACTTTTACTTCACTACATTTCCGAATTTAATTGCATACTTTTACTCCGATACATTTTCAATGTGCCGTTTAGTTACTCGTTACAAAAAAAATAAATAAATAAAAAAAATAAATAAAAGTCTGACTGCAACGAAGTTGGGACAAGCCTGGGCTTGTTCGCCTCTTGCGCATGACAATCAGCTAGCACCTGTTGGTTTACGCAGCTAGCTTAATTGCAATGGAAGAGGAGACAGAAACCACGCTAGCCAGAAATGAAGGGGACCCTCAAGATGAGCACCCCTGGCCCTACTTAAACACGATGTTTTCTTACACTGATGTAAAGGATTCGTCTTACAGAATGAAGTGCCTTTTATGCCTTCCAAAAAAAGTAGAAATCTTATCTTACAAAAACTCCCCGTCCAACCTTAAGAAACACATAGAGGTAAGTTTAATGTTGTACAGTAATCCCTCGTTTGTCATGGGGGTTAGGTTCCAGAAATAGCCCGTAAAAGTGGAAATCCGCGAAGTAGGACAGATTTATATTTTACAATTATTCAACCTGTTTAGGCACGCGCCGACACGTGCACCCGCGGACACGTGAACACGCACAAGGTTGCGGTGGTTTAATCCTGGTTTAGAATTGGTCTAGGCCTGGTTTAGTCCAGGTTAAAACCTGGTCTAGTCCAGGTTTAGACCCGGTTTAGTCCCGGTTTAGACCAGGTCTAAACCTGGTCTAAACCTGGTCTAGACTCTAGACCAGGTTTAGACCCGGTTTAGTCCAGGTTTAGTCCCGGTTTAGACCCGGTTTAGTCCCGGTTTAGACCTGGTCTAGACGCTAGACTCGGTCTAGACCGGGTCTAAACCAGGTCTAAACCTGGTCTAGACTCTAGACCAGGTTTAGACACGGTTTAGACCCGGTTTAGACCAGGTTTAGTCCCGGTTTAGTCCCGGTTTAGACCGGGTCTAGACCGGGTCTAGACCGGGTCTAGACTCTAGACCAGGTTTAGACCAGGTTTAGACCTGGTTTAGACCAGGTCTAGAACGGGTCTAAACCAGGTCTAGACTCTAGACCAGGTTTAGACCCGGTTTAGTTCAGGTTTAGACCCTGTTTAGACCCCGTCTAGTCCCGGTCCAGTCCTGGTTTAGTCCAGGTCCAGTCCTGGTTTAGACCTGGTTTAGTTCTGGTCTAGACCTGGTTTAGTCCATGTCTAGTCCTGGTCTAGAAAAATTTGCGATGCTACTACTACATCACAAATTAAATGTTTTTTTTTATGTGTCCAATGTTAAAGATTAAATGCCAACCAGTTTATCATAGGTACTAAATATATGCTTTATTTGTGCATTTCTGTAGCAACTTAAGTAAATTGTTAAATGTAATGAACTCTTGTAACTGATGTGTGACTTGTTGTGTCCATTGACAAAATGTAGTCTTGTTTTTTGTCTGTTTCAGAGAAAGCATCCGCACCATGTTCAGATATACACTGAGCTGACCACAGCAAAGCGAAAAAGGGTCAGTGGAGAGCCCACCACCAGCAAGCAGACCACATTAACACAGACCTTGAACATGACGCCTCAGAAGAACATTAACAAAGCCATCGTTAAGTATGTTGTACATGGGCTCCAGCCATTTTCTGTAGTTGAGCAGCAACCCTTCAGAGAATTTGTGAAGGACCTTGTCCCTAATGCCAAAATGATGTCCCGGGTGACTCTCACCTCTATGATTGATGATGGCTTCGAGCAAATGAAAGCTGCTCTGACCAAGGCAATGAAGTCAGTTGACCATGTTGCGACTACTACCGACTGCTGGTCTGTGAGAAGGCGAGGCTTCATCGGTGTTACTGCACATTGGATTGACCCTGAGACTCTTCAAAGATGTTCAGCAGCCTTAACGTGCAGACAGTTGAGGGGCTCCCACACATTTGACCTGCTAGCCAATACACTGAATGACATACATGCGGAATATGAGATCCGAGGCAAGATTGTGAGGACGACCACTGACAATGGTTCGAACTTTGTCAAGGCTTTCCAAGTATTTGGGGAAGATGACCGCAACAATGTGGAGGGAGTTGAGGAAGCTGAAGAGTCTGCTCAGTCTGAAGAGGAAGATGGTGAAGTGGATGAAGACGAAGATGTGCAGTACATTGATGCAGCAGCTCTTCTAAATGAAGATGATGGCTTTGAATTTCAACTACCGAGACACCAACGCTGCGCTTGCCATATCCTAAATCTAATCGCCAGTGAGGATTCCACAAATGCAACCTCCAGTGATGCATACAAAAAGCTGCACCATGCAACGTTTGGCAAGTGTTATGGCCTATGGAACAAATGTGGAAGATCCACACTTGCAGCTGAGGCAATCGAAGATGTGTGTTCCATTCAGCTTTTAAGACCAAATAAAACAAGGTGGAATTCCTTGTTCATGGCCGTTGAACGCCTACTCAGGATTTATAGAGAGAAGGGAGAGGGGGCCTTAAGAGCTATTGCCATCGACCTGAAGGTCCCAATGTAAGTTGGCCTAGGACTTATGTGTTTTGTTGTTAAAGTAAACATAGAATACCAGATACAGATAAACAAATAACAGAATTCCAGTGATTTGTTTTTTCAGTCATCATAGACACTACTGTATTTTTTTTACATTGTCTCAAAACTGTCAAATTTCTATTTATTATTAATATATAATTCTTGGTCCCATCTAACTAAAGTATCCGTTGTGCGTGTTCTTTTTTTTTTTGTCAACACAGGTTCAACCCAGCTGAAATTGCATTTCTCACTGAATATGCTGCTGTGATGAGCCCTGTCGCCCAAGCAACCAACATACTACAAGCAGAAACCAATGCACAAATGGGGTGGCTGCTTCCTACAATCCAACTACTGACGGTCAAACTTCACAAAGTGAAATTGCAGCTGAAGTACTGCAGGCCTCTTGTTGATGCTTTACAGTCTGGAATTCAAAACCGTTTTGGGCACATGTTCAGGGATGCTGAGCTGGTTGCTGCAGCAATTCTTCTTCCCAAATTTCGAACGACATGGACGAAGGACGATGCAACTATCAAAATGGGTAAGACATTCATGTAGTTAAGTCTGTGTGTGTCTTGACACTTTGTAATAACAGATTTGCATGTTTGTTATTGGTGCATGAAATGGAACAATGAATGACAGGCAAACAATAAATTGAAATACTTTTATGCATCATTTCATGCTGTTGCATCATTTCATGCTATAGCTTTCTATATTTCAGGAATCGACTACATCAAGCAGCATATAGAGGATCCCTCCCTGCAGCCAGGTGATGCGACCAGGTCGTGTTCATCAGATGAGGATGACTTCTTCTCGTCCCTGCAGACATCAAAGGCCCAAGATGGCACCAAACAATTGGATGCCTACCTGTCCTGCTCAGCTGACCACATGGACTTGCTGAAGTCCTTTCCTTCTGTCTGCAAGTTGTCTGTCAAGCTTAACACGCCACTCCCAGCATCAGCGGCATGCGAAAGGCTGTTCAGCGTAGCAGGGCTTGTTTTCAGCCCACGAAGAGCACGGCTAAATTCTAGGCATTTTGAAAGCCAGTTGCTTTTGAAGATGAACAGAAAGTTTTACAGTTTCAAGTGATAGAGGTTGACCTTAAGTTAGAGGGTAAGGGAAAAAAGGTCACTTTTGTGTGGGGGATGGGATCTGGGGCTGTTGATTTTACTGTATGTAAAATAAGACTTAGTTTACAAACTGCAATAGCGGCAGCAGCTTTTTTTTTTCTCAAAAGGAAGACTGTTTTCTTGCAATTGGGCCCTTAGTTGTACTGTAAAACATCATGTTCTACTCCCCAATGGTAGCTTTGTGTCATCTGGAGCACTGCCAAAGATATTGGGTTTGGTGATGTCCATGAAACGCCTTCCTATGGGCAAGTTAATGCCATCCAGGTTATGTGGGGAATGTTTCATTATGTTCTGTATAACACTTTACATAATGGACGGTTAAAGCAGTTCGTATGCTTACTTAAACTTTATTAAAGACTCTGTCTCACTTCACGTTCATCTTACACGCGTGCTGGTGATTCCTCTAACAGGTGCGTCCTCTAACTCTGTCCGTGTGGGACTCCTGTACTCGTAATAAACAATCCTATTGTTACATCTTTCTTTTTCTTTTTTCCAGTTAAGGTTCTTTCATTAAACATAGGCCATTAGGTGCCACAACAAACTTAGAGCAAACATTTAAATGAGACATACACCTTACAAGCTAGGTCCACTAAGTATCCTTGAACATAGGCCAAACAGTTATGGTTACAATCTGCTCAAACAGCCATAAAGAATTTTGCTTTACAATTTTTTTTTATTTTTTTATTTTTTTTTTTAATTTTCAGACAGTGTAGTCTTTTAGGTAGTGCGGTCTGACAATTTGTCGACCAGATCTGGTGACCGGCCCTTGTTCCATTGATGGGACCCCTGGTGGGGCCTCCTCCGTGGGTGGTTGGGTGGGTTGATCTTGTGTAGGAGTGTGCTCTGTGGGACAGCGTCTGAGGTGGCGGCGATTTCGTCTCAGAACGCCTCCGGATTCCAACTCAACCTCATATGATCTGTGGCTCACCTGTTGAACCACCTTTGCATGTCTCCAGTCCTTGTGTGTGTCACAGGGCTGTACTCTCACACTGTCCCCACTTGTGAGACTGTCCATGTCTTTTGCCGTGCGGTTGTAGTATTTTTCTTGTCTTTCTCTGTTGTCTTTCAGCCCCTTGTCATTGTGTGTTACCTCTGGTTCAAGTAGTGTGTCCCTCGTGGGAAGCAGGGTCCTGGTCCTCCTGCTCAGGAGCCTCTGAGCAGGGCTAGTGTTGAGACCCTGGCTTGGTGTATTCCGATGGTCCAGCATGGCTAAGTAGGGGTCCTGTCTCGCTGCTGCAGCCTTCAACATTAAGCGTTTGGCAGTCTTTGAAACGCTCCTTCTTGGGTGTCTGTCCATTCCCACATGTTCTCCTTGCGCGTGAGTTGTCTGAGAGTCTCACAGTCATCAGAGAGGTGATCATAGAATTTTGAAAGGTAATTGACCATCCCTACTAGTCTCTGTATACCCTTCACATCGGTCGGTCTTGGCATGTCTCTGATTGCTCGTGCCTTCTCCGGGTCCATCCTCAGTCCCTCGGCTGTGAGGAGATGACCTATGTAGGGTACCTCTTTTTGTCTGAGCTTGAATTTCTCCGAGTTCAGCTTAATGTTGCGCTCTCTGCACCTCTTTAGGAAACCTCTGACTTTCTCGTCGTGGTCCTTTTCCGCCTCCTCTTGTGTTGCTCCTTCACCCGTGATTAGCACGTCATCTGCTATGATGTAGACTCCTGGGAGGCCCTCCAGGGTCTGCATGAGCTTTCTTTGGAACACCTCCGGCGCTGGGCTTATTCCCATTGGCATCCTTAGCCACCTGAAGCGGCCAAAGGGAGTGGCGAATGTAGTAAGGTAGCTCGACTCTTCTTCTAATTTGACATGCCAGAAGCCTTCCTTTACATCACAGACTGTGAAAACTTTTGCTTTAGACATCTCTGGCAGTACGTCTTTAATGGTTGGAAGAGGATGGTGACTTCTTTTTAGTGCACGATTTAGTGGTTTTGGGTCTATACAGATCCTCAGTTTCCCATTAGGCTTTTTTACAGAGACCATGGAACTGATCCAATCAGTGCTGCGTTCCACTGGTGCAATTATCCCTCTCCTCTCTAGGTCTTTGAGTTCTTCTTGAAGTGGTGTCATCATGGCTACAGGTACTCTGCGCTTCGGCAGTTTCACAGGTGGTACTTTGTCATCTATTTCTATTCTATATTCACCCTCCATACAGCCCACACCTGTGAATACATCCTCAAACTCATTCTTTATTTTGTCCATGGTCATGTGACCTCCTTTTGTCACTGTGTTTGACTCCATTTTTACTATGCTGTCAATAGCCAGAATGTTTTCGTATTGTACTTTTATTAATTTCATGGCCTCGCTAGCTTTTCTGCCAAGTAAGGGGGCTTGTTGTTTCTGGGGTTTCTGACCTTCACCCTGCATGTGCCTAGAGGAGTCAACTTGGTCTTGTTATACATCACTAGCACTTTCTCTGTGTGCTCTAGTGGTGTGTCTGGATTCAAAAGATCGATGGGAATGATATTGCAGGTGGCTCCACAGTCAATCTGGAAATTAACTAATTTTTTCCCTATCTTCATTCCAGCAAACAGCTGTTGGCCCTGACTGTGTTTGTCATTCACCTGGTTCACCTTTTCACTCTCTCCATGTTCTTCAGTTATGCAGTTGACATCCTCATATGAGTCACTGTCACTTGTCTCCTCTGTAACAGCATGCACTTTCCTCATTTTCTTACTGGTCTCTGGTTTTGATTTGCACTGAGCTGCAAAGTGGTTTTCCTTCCCGCACTTTTTGCACTTTTTTCCAAAAGCTGGGCACTTTTTCTTATTCCTTTCATGTGTTTTGCCACAGAATTTGCACTGTATCTCGTTCTCCTTTAGTTTAGCTTCTGTCTGCTTTAATGCATGTACTTCCTCTACTGTCTGACCTTGAAGTGTTTTGCTATTCTCCCTCGATAGCTCCGTAGCTCTGCAAATGTTCAGACAAGACTCCAGCGTTAGCTTTTCCTCCCTGAGTAATCTCTCCCTCAGTGCTGAGCTGTTCGTGCCACACACTACTCGGTCTCTGATCAAAGAGTCTTTAATGCATCCAAAATTGCAGGTGCTAGCGAGCACTTTCAAGTCAGTTACATAGGTGTCCACATTTTCATCTAATCCTTGATTTCTCGTGAAAAATCGGTACCTTTCAACGGTCTCGTTTGCCTGTGGGTTGCAGTATTCGTCGAACTGTTTCATCATGGAACTCACTGTGGTCTTTGCTGAGGGGCTCGTAGACGCCAGAGTTGTCCAGAGTTCTCTACCCTTTTCTCCGATGAGGTAGCTGAACAGCTTCACTTTAGTAGTCTCGTCCGCAGTTGGCATAGTAAGGTCCATGTACAGCTCGAACTCCTCCTTCCAACTTCTCCATGTCTTCGCTAAATTGGCGGAATCCAAAGCCAACGTTCCCGGCGGTTTTAGCCCTTCCATCACCGTCGGCTAACTAGCTAGACTGTGCGTTATCTAATTAAAGTACTTGAGGGTATTTTTCCGCGCTGCCACCATGTTTCATTATGTTCTGTATAACACTTTACATAATGGACGGTTAAAGCAGTTCGTATGCTTACTTAAACTTTATTAAAGACTCTGTCTCACTTCACGTTCATCTTACACGCGTGCTGGTGATTCCTCTAACAGGTGCGTCCTCTAACTCTGTCCGTGTGGGACTCCTGTACTCGTAATAAACAATCCTATTGTTACAGGGAATACAGTTTTTGCAAGTCCGAATGAATAGATGGCAGCCACTCCAGTCAGGCGCCAGCCGATGAGCTCACAAGCACCAGACTTGCAAAAATTGTATTCCCCACACAACCCAGATGTTTTAAAACAAGATCACTACACATTATTAGTGCTACTGTACCATAATTAATAAATTACAAATGACACATTCTGTGTCTGCATTTACTTGCCCATAGGAAGGCATTTCATGGATGTCACTAAGCCCAATATCTTCAGCAGTGCTCCAAATGACACAAAACTACCATGGGTGAGTAGAACATGGTGTTTTACAGTTGAATTAAGGGCCAAATGCCTAATTTTCAGCACTCTTGTTCCCCCAAAACCTTTATTTAAAAAAATAAAATAAAACGAACATTAAAAAATATTACAAATTCAGACTGCCTTTGCTTGATACTTTTACTTGTACTTTTAATTACATTACTTGAGTACATTTATTTTTACAGTATTTGTCATACTTAAGTACATGAAATTCCAGATACTTTAAGACTTTTAGTCAAGTAACATTTCAGTCAGTGACTTCGACTTTTACCAAAGTCATTTTTGGGAGGGGTACCAATACTTTTACCTGAGTTTGATTCTCCAGTACTTTATACAACACTGGGTTCCACCAGTTCGTCTCTTGGTCTCGTACTCGCAGCCCCAGGTGAGGCGCACAGATTTGACCACGATGAGCATGTGTCCGCGCATACACTTCTCCGGGTGGTCAATGCGGGAAGTAGCGGCAGTGTTTCCACTACGTCCCAAGACGTGGCAGTGCTGTGGGATGAGCGCGGTGCGCCCTGCTCGTCTCTCTGTGCTCACACTGTGTTTGAATGAGAAGCAGTCCGAGCCGCACCGGGCTCCGGGGACGGATGCACGAGGAGCGGAGACATGAGTCACTGGATCCGTAGGAAGTCCAGACCGGGACTAAGACATAAGGACCAGACTGGAACCAGACCGGGACCAGACCGGGACTAGACCGGAACTAGACCAGGACTAGACCAGGACTAAACGTGGACTAAACCAGGTCTAAACCAGGTCTACACCAGGTCTAAACCTGGACTAAACCAGGACTACAAAGGTCTAAACCAGGATTAAACCACCGCATGCGTTGTTTCGTGACCACGGGTGCACATGTCTGTTTGAGTGTTTAAACGAGAGAGAAATGTGAGAAAATGTGTGTGTGTGTGTGTGTGTGTGTGAGGCGTTTATAGCCTTAAAACATGTAGAATAATAATAAAACCGGGACTAGACCAGGACTAAACCAGGTCTAAACCAGGTCTAAACCTGGACTAAACGTGGACTAAACCAGGTCTAAACCAGGTCTAGACCAGGTCTAAACCTGGACTAAACGTGGACTAAACCAGGTCTAAACCAGGTCTAAACCCTAAACCAGGTCTAAACCAGGACTAGACCAGGTCTAAACCTGGATTAAATCTTTGCCTTGTTTTGTGATGGTGCACGTGTCCGCGCGCACCCCCCCCACACACACACACACACACACACACTTCACTATTAATACATTTTGTTGAAAATCTACGAAAGTGTGATTTTTTAAACAAGAGAGAAATGTGAGAAAAGGTTAATTCCAGTCTGAGAAAAGTGTATTATGTGTGTGGTGAGGCATTTACAGCCTTAAAACATGTAGAATAATTGTAAAATATAAAGTTGTCCTACTGCGCGGATTTCACTCATTACGGGTTATTTCTGGAACGTAACCCCCGCGATAAACGAGGGACCACTGTATCTCACACTTAGATTAAAACACAGGGTCACTGTTTGCACTGATGAAGGGTGAGCAGCAGGTGGTGGTGTCCTGAGAACATGTCCAGATCTCTTACCTCTGCTCTTCAGGAGGATCTTCTCTAAAGTCTGGAGGAAGGAATTTGGAGCGGTCACTTTTCAGAGACAGAGAGCTGGGAGCAGGTTTAGGTCTGGGTTTAGACCCGGGTCCAGGTCCAGGTGGGTCCATGTTGTCGGTGCTGGAATCAGAAGAAGAGTTTGAACAGAACATACAGAGATGTCTCCTGTTTAGAAGTTCTGTTCTCCAGACGTGGAGTTACTGTGAAATGTGTCTCTGCCCTGCACCCAGAGCTCTGGTCGGTCTGTGTCTCCCTCTGCTGGACACATCACACTTCACTGGGCGTTGGCTGCTTTGTTTCAAATGTTCCACTTCATCAAAAGAGTTTGGATTCGATCAGGATTAAACCAGGACCACATCGATCCAAACAGAACTAAACCAGGACTAAACTATTTCAAAGCAAATACTCCACCACAGGCCCTGTACTTGGACTTTTATTTGTGTACATTTTTTGCCTTGTAACTGTACTTTAACTTGAGTCTTTCTGCAGGACACATCAAAACGGAACTAAACTAGGATTAAACTACTTCTAAGGAAATACTTGACAAAAAACAAATCAAAATACCAAGAAAAATCTGTCACATCAGGCCCCGATCGGAGGACTACGTTAGAATAAACTCGGACTAAACCAGAACTGACCTGCACAGCTCTGAACCACATCAAAAGCAAAAGTCTAAATCATTCTTTCATTATTTGACAGTTAATCATGAGAAATACTCACTGCGTCACAGTTTCAAACAGCCTCAGCAGCGTGTCTCTCAAACACTTTCATCCCCCCCAGTCTTGACTTGGCAGTAACAAAACACCAAGTGTTTGCCCCCACCCCCCCACCCCCACCCCCTCACTGACAGTGACACTAGACTCCAGCAGAGGGCGCCACTCTCCAGGGTCTGAGGCAGCAGTTTGTTTGTTTTTTCATTTATTCATTTGGAGCAGGTCAACACAAGGATATAAACCCATGAAACCAATATACAATCAATTACATTTGGGGGTTTTTTACTCGAAAAGGAGCGGGAAGAAGAAAACTTATTGAATCCCACCCCTGTCTTCCAACACTTAAATTATTGATTTAGCTTCCTTCCAGTTGGACACATAACATACACATAACACCAATGATGGTAACACAACAACAATAACACACACACATAACACCAATGATGGTAACACAACGACAATAACACACACATAACACCAATGATGGTAACACAACAACAATAACACACACACATAACACCAATGATGGTAACACAACAGCAGATCCCAAAGCACAAAACTGACACAGAAAAGTGCTTTTTGACGATTCATTCAAACTCGTCTCTGTATTCAGACCAGATCATGTCTTTATACAAGAACTTCAATTTGTGAATATTGCACATTGAGAACATGAGGTGTACACTTGCAGGTTCAACCACAAAATTCAAAATAACATGGGGCAGACATTTTTGAAATACATGGACACATATTTTTTTTATGATTATAAAATTTGTAAAAAAATATATAGATATATAATTTTACTTAAGATGCGTCAATTTGTCAACTGGACAAAGTATGTTTGGTTGAAAACGTTTCGCCACTCATCCGAGAGGCTTCGTCAGCTCTGACGAATTGCAAATTGAATTTCTCCTTTTATCATATAATTTTACTATTATTATTATTATTATTATTGGATGGGGTTATTTCTGGGGAAAAAAAAGTGTGAATATGATGTTTGGTACACAAATACAGTGAACCCTCGTTTATCGCGGGGGTTAGGTTCCAGAAATAGCCCGCAATCAGTGAAATCCGCGAAGTAGGACAATTTTATATTTTACAATTATTCTACATGTTTTAAGGCTGAAAACGCTTCACCAGACACATTATACACCTTTCTGAGACTGGTATTAACATTTTTCTCTTGTTTAAACACTCAAACTTTTGTAGATTTTCATTAAAATATATTAATAGTGGGGGGGGGGCATGTGACACGCGGACACGTGCGCGCGGACATGTGCGCGCGGACACGTGTGTTTGTTTTGGTACCACATATCCATGCCATGTGCGAAAGTCGAGTGGAAAGCGACCTGGATATCATTTTGGGCAAGACTCAAGCCAATGCTAACAGTGCCAAACCGCTAACAGACGCCTCTGAGCACCAGTCCTCACCACAAGACCAGGTAAGACCAACCTGCGCTCACAAGAGTTGGTTGCATTTCACCCCGGCTCCAAAATCAGACCGCTATCAATGCGTCGCCAATACTCCACAGCTCTCTAGGACGGGGTTGGGTTCGTCCTCTCGGCGTGACGGGGAAGAGCCACTGTCTCCTCTGTGCGCGCGAGTGTCCTCCCCCCCGCTGCGGCTCCCTCGAATGCGGCTCTCCCCGCTGCGGCTCCCTCGAATGCGGCTCTCCCCGCTGCGGCTCCCCCGGACGCCGCGCGGCCAGGCGCCAGGCCCGTCCATGTTGATTCTTGGCTCTTCCATGGTCCGGCTCGCACTCAGTCTCTTCCATGGCTCGTGCAAGTAAACAAAGGCCACACCTCCTGTCACCCAGGCGCTCTCGTGAAGGAAATCAGAGACTCTGTCCCTACCATCCCTGGTCTAGACCTGGTTTAGTCCTGGTTTAGACCTGGTTTAGTCCTGGTTTAGACCTGTTTTAGACCTGGTTTAGTCCTGGTCTAGTCTCTTAGCTAATCAGGGCGCAGGACAGAATGTTACACTGTAAAAAAAAGTTACACTATAAAAAAAATTGAAAAAAAAAAAAAAAAAAAAATTGGAAAAAAAAATCCGCGAAACAGCGAGGCCGCGAACAGTGAACCGCGATACAGCGAGGGTTCACTGTATTGTAATTTGCTATTGAAATGTATAAAAAAAATGTTTAAAAAAAGAGCACATTGGTGAAGGTGAATGGACTTTAAAAACACAGAGGAGCACAGAACAAACTCCAGGTGTGTTTGTGATGAGGAAATGACATTAGAAGTGGGTTAAAGAGGCCATAGAACATCCGTGCACATCAACAACACACATGACTACATGAAGTGGTGAAGGTCAAACTCATTTAAATCATATCTGCACTTCTCATGAGATGTTCTTCAGACACGTGAGCATCACTGTGATCGGCTCCTCCTGTCTTCTAGCTCACACTTACACTTTTATCGGTGTCTTGAGATGTTTAAAAAAATCATTTCCATCTTTCACCTGTTTTATCAGTTCATACCTCATTTACTTCATGGTCATAATTTGGTGACGACTGTTTTACTGCAGGTTATAACTTCATTAGTCGATTGCAAGTTTCCCTTCCTTCCCACAGTGAATCTTCTCCTCTGCGAACTCTGCTCTCACACAAACTTGTCCTTTATCATCTAGAAATGCCTTTGGTCTTCAGCGTTCAAAGGAAAACATGAGACGCTTTTCCAGAGAACATTCTTTCACTGTTCATCGCCGTTCATCTTCACCTAGAAGCCGCGGGCCATTCATTTGAGGACAGTGAGGTTCAGATCTTAGCCAGGGAAAAGAACTGGTTTGAGGGGGGAGTTAAAGAGGCTATTTTTGTCAAAAAAGAGAATCCGTCATTAAACAGAAATGGGGGAGTTAGACACAACTTGTCTCCCATCTATAATTCGATTCTCAAACAAAGAATCATTAGGACAGACAAGCCATTGCAGAGGGGTGGAGAGGGTCGTTGTCTTGAATAGGGAATTGGACGCCAGAGAAATTTGAAATACAAAGAGACAGATTAGCTGATGGTTTCAGAGTTGTTTCAGTGTAGTGAGAGCAGCCTAGGGCTTATAGATATGCTGATACAAGACGCCAGAGGAATTCGTAAAACAAAAGAGAGTAGCGGGGATAGGTCAGAGCTTTGTTCAGGGGAGCTAGCTCCTCCCTTTCAGCTAGATATAAACAGGGTCGAACCAGCATGAGGGCCAGAGCTGACGAAGCCTCTCGGATGAGCGGTGAAACGTTTTCAACCAAACAAACTTTGTCCAGTTGACAAATTGAAACTTCTCCTTTGATCATTCTTTCACTGTGTTGGAGCGCCCCCTAATTATTTTTAATCAATATCTTGAAATGACCTCCAGCATTGGACAAAGCTAGAACAGAATATGATCTGTTGCAGCTCCATCTGCAGGGTCTGGATCTGCAGGGTCTGGATGGCCCGGGCTGGGTAGTCTCCCGCTGTACGTTTGATCCTATGGATAGACGACCCGGTTTGTGTGTTCAATCACTGCACTGGCATCAGAAGCAAAGTAGTACTCCACAGCTTTCTCATCAACACGAAACAGGCAGGTGTCCTGGTCTGTCCTCGGCAGAGCGCTGCAGCTCTTCTTATCTTTTCCAGAGTGGTACAGCACTGGAATGTGGTCAGTGGATAGCTCGTGATCGCTTCTCACTCCCATCAACAAAGGACTTCCCCTCCTTGTGCCGACTGCCTCTCCTGGGTAATGGACACTCTTGAAGACCACTGCAAAAGCTCCCTCCAGTTGCCCAATGCCCACACCAGCAGAGTCATAACCTCGGTACTCCAGACGCTGCAGGGCTTTGAGGAGGATCTCAAGGATCTCTTTGCGAGTCCTTGGCACATGGTAGTTGATAGGCAAAAATTCCACACATGTTGGCTTGTGGAGTGGCGTACTTATGGTTTGTGTTGATTTTAATCCCCCGGGCGCCGGAAAAGATGGCTGCCCACTGTGTGTCACTGTGTGTCACTGTGTGTGAGATCAATAAAGGCTTAATCTTAAATCTTAATCTTTTAATCCAAGAGTAGTAGCAATCATTTTTTAATTTCTTTGTTTTAATGGTAGGACTGTCGGGTTTCAAGCCTGGGGACCTGTGGCGTGGTTGGTGAGCTGTGTGTGCGGGGTGTACAACGTACATAAGGTGACCACCAGCATGAAACAGGAAAGGAGTCCTCCTTTTTTGTGTCCAAAAAGGAGGACAAAGGCCCTAAAGTGAGTTTTTTGTTTTCCCTCGGGGGTCGGTCAAGAAAAACAACTTATGAATAATGTATGAAGTCAACATATATTTATTAAAATGGAACACCCATCAAAAAAAAATGTGGCAAATTATAAGATAAGATAAGATAAGATAAGATAAGACTTTATTGATCTCACACAGGAGAAATTTACTTGCCACAGTAGCTCCAGGACATTTGAACAAGAAAGAAAGTGCATGCAGGCAGGAATGGGATAAAGTAAGTAATAATAAAAAATAGTAATAATAATAAGTAATAATAGTAACAATGGAAATAGTAATACTAATAATAACAACAACAACAATAATAATAATAATAATAATAATAATAATAATAATAATAATAATAATAATAATAATAACCATACAAGCATCAACATGGTAAAGAGGATATTGCACATCTGGCCTATATAGTAGTTGTACAGTCTGATGGTGGTGGGGATGAAGGATCTGCGGTAGCGCTCCTTCTTGCACTGGGGGTGCCTCAGTCGGCTGCTGAAGGAGCTGCTCAGCTCCTCTACAGTCCGGTGCAGAGGGTGAGAGGTGTTGTCCATGATGGACGTAAGTTTGTCCAGTACCCTCCTCTCAGCCACCTCCTCTACAGAGTCCAGAGGACAGCCCAGGACAGAGCTGGCCCTCCTGACCAGCTTATTGAGTCTTTTTCTGTCCCGTTCTGTGCTGCTCAGGGCCCAGCAGACGACAATAAAGACTCACTTGTTCAAAAGAGCCTATGGCTAATTGGCCCCATAATATGTTGTGTTTTTATCTTGCTATGTTTGTATTTATGCTGTCTGTGTTTTTACCCTGTTTTTAAATGCTCTGTAGCACTTTGAGATTGTTTTTTCAATGTAAAGTGCTTTATAAATAAAATCTATTATTATTATTATTAGGAGAGCAGAGGCCACCACAGAGTCATAAAAAGTCTTGAGCAGAGGCCTGCACACTCCAAAGGACCTCAGTCTCCTCAGGAGGTGGAGGCGACTTTGGCCCTTCTTGTACAGGGCGTCAGTGTTGTGGGACCAGTCCAGTTTATTGTTGAGGTGAACACCCAGGTACTTGAAACTGTCCACAGTCTCTATGTCCTGCCCCTGGATGTTCAGTGAGTGAGGCAGTGGTCTCCTCCTGAAGTCCATCACCAGCTCCTTTGTCTTACTGGCGTTAAGGCACAGGTGGTTGCGCCCACACCAGTCCACAAAGTCACTGATGACCGAGCGGTACTCCAGCTCGTTCCCCTCAGACACACAGCCCACAATGGCCGAGTCGTCAGAGAACTTCTGGAGATGGCAGCTGTCCGTGTTGTATGTGAAGTCCGAGGTGTAGATGGTGAAGAGGAAGGGTGAGAGGACAGTTCCCTGGGGGGGTCCCAGTGCTGCAGACTACCACCTCTGACTCACAGCCGCGCAGCCGCACGTACTGTGGACGGTCAGTGAGGTAGTCGATGGTCCAGGCAGCGAGATGTCCATCCACTCCCAGGTCCTCCAGCTTCCCCCACAGCAGCGCCGGCCTGATAGTGTTGAAGGCACTGGAGAAGTCAAAGAACATGACTCTCACAGCACTCCCAATGGTCTCAAGGTGGGTGAGCGCCCGCTGCAGCAAGTAGATGACGGTGTCCTCTACTCCTACGTTTGGCTTGTAGGCAAACTGCAGCTGGTCCAGGGTGGGGCTCACCACACAGCGAAGGTGGCTGAGGATCACCCTCTCCATGGTCTTCATGAGGTGGGAGGTCAAGGCGACTGGTCTGTAGTGGGCCGGTTCCCTGGCGTTAATTTAAACTCATTATGAAATATTAAATACATATAAAATATTTCTGAAGCTCTTGTGTCTCTTGTGTTTTCCTCAGACTCGTCTTTTGTTTTGAAATCTCACCCTGTGTAGAAAAGGCCCCCTTGTGGCCGCTAGGAGCTACAGACTTTCACACTAACTCTCTCTCATTACTTTCCATGTACCTCACTCCACCTGGACTCTCGTCCAATCAGAAGATGCCTTGGACTCTATCCTGCAGCAAGTTGTTAGTCTGTCGGAGAGACCGTTACAATTAGCAGTGTTTAGTAGCACGGACTATTTAGTTATTTGTGTCAGTTTTGTCATGTTTGATAGAGTTTGTGTTGTGTATCATTTGTACAATAACAACAAAGCTGACTTTGATCATTGATCTTTGATCAATGTTACACTGAAAGCGCCCTCTTCAGGTTTGGAGCACTTCGAGCAGTGGTGAATGAAGTCATTCACCACTACACAGACACAGTAGACTTAGACTTAGACGGTGATTGTTAACCAAATTGATGGATAGAAAAAACGTAACTTGTGCAGAAAACGTTGAACCCCAGGTGAAAAACGATGGAGCCTGGGTGAAAAACGTTGAGACCCGGGTGAAAGACAATGGACCCCGGGCGAAAATCGATGGAGCCCAGGTGAAAAACGATGAAACTTTCACAAAAATAACTGAAATTGGCAACAGTCAGGAAGCTAACATAGAACTGCAAAATACCTTAGAGAAGCTTCCTGAAAGTCAGAAATCAAGCACTGAAACTCACAAACTCAAAAAGCTGGAGAGAAAAAGTCTGAGCTCTCGCTCAATCTCACTAGGGTGAGTGACTTGGAGCAAAAACTCACGGAGGACAAAAAGTCTCATTTCAGTGAAATATCTGAGAAGGACGCGATCATCAAAACACTGGAAACAAAACTAGAACAAGAGCATAAGGATAAGGAGTTGCAAAATAAGAGTTTGGAGGAATTGCTTGAACTCATAATTAATGAAGCCCAAGGTCTCACAACGGCAAATGAAGGATTCAAACAAGAAATTGCCCACTTAAATAAAGTGATCCAATTCAAAGAGGAAAAAAATGGGTCACTTGTCGAGACTATCAGTGCCAACAATGAGAAAATTAAATTGAATTAATACAGAACAACCATGAACTGGAAAAGGTTCATAACGCATAAGAGCGAATGAGCACAAGGACGATCAGCTGAAGGAAGGTGAACGCCTACTGAGCCTTGCTGAAACTGAGATTAGAGACCTCAAAGTAGTGATTACAGAACTCATAACTTATGGAAACCCAACGAACAAGGGAAAGACAAAAGAGAATAGGAATTATTATGACAAGTGGAAAGACATTCTGTGCAGTCTAGAAGCCTGCAGACCTGTTCTACAAGAAAATTTCCACGATGATCGAAAATTATTTAGAGGGGAATCATAAACATGAGGTGGATAGGGACCTGGAACATTGGGACCAGATACTGTTGGAAATGATGAAATCAAAAGATGAGCACATTGAGAGGACTCTTGCTCAGCACAAGAAGGAGAGAGAAAAGAACCACTGATAAACAACGTGCACGTCAATTAAAATGAGAATAACAAAAAACAGGCAAAAACCTTAAAAAAGAAAAATTAAACTAAACTGAGAACTGAAGAAGCAGCTTGGATGCTGCTTGATAAATTGACTTTCTCCTTTTGCCATGGAAAAAAAAGCAAATTGGGCAGCGAGATTTGGGAGTTTTGAATGAATTTACGCGATAGTGTAAATCTGGTGTTGATGCGCAGATGGGCCATGAGAGTTAGGCTACGTTCACACTGCAGGGCTCAATGCTCAATTCCCATTTTTTTGTGAAATCCGATTTTTTTTGCGAGGTCGTTCACATTTCCAATTAAATGCGACTTGTATGTGATCTCCGGTGTGAACGTTAAGCGCCCTGAAAGTGTCCCGCATGCGCATTGGAGGAAACCGACAATGTCACATGCAGCGAGCGTGCTCAAAGTTTAAGGAAGTCGCCTAAAGTTGCTGTCGTGCCGGAGCCAGAACATGTACAGCTTATTTGTTTTAAGGAGGAGACGGAGAAAGAGAAGGACGAGGTTTTTGGCCACAGCGTTTTGTGGGGCAGTGGCAGCAACGTCCGCAGAAATGAACGTGTGGTGCTGGGGGGGGGGCAGGTGAACTGATGAGCATGGTAACGAAACATGGCAAAGAGCCGCATGGGGTGGTTTAATCCTGGTTTAGACCTGGTCTAGTCCTGGTTTAGTCCAGGTTTAGACCTGGTTTAGTCCTGGTTTAGTCCACGTTTAGACCTGGTTTAGTCCTGGTTTAGTCCTGGTTTAGTCCTGGTTTAGTCCTGGTTTAGTCCACGTTTAGTCCTGGTCTAGTTCCGGTCTAGTCCCGGTCTGGTCCCAAAAAAAAAAAATCTGCGAAATAGAGAGGCCGCCAAAAGTGAACCGCGATAGAGCGAGGGACCACTGTATTGAATTATTTATTTATTTTATTTATCCCTGATTTTGACCCATCCTTTTTCAGGTCCCCAGGGACCCATGTCTATGATCTTATTGCTTGGCTTTGTCAGGACCTGAGCTGGAGGATTTTACCTGGAGCATGTTTTTGGCGTTTGTCTACTGATTCAGGGGTTGGCGGTTCGAATCCCGCTCTTGACGCGTTCACCGCGTGTGATCCCAGCTCCCACAGATGAGTGCTGCCGTTGTGTCCTTGGGCAAGACACTTAACCCCACCTTGCCCCCAGTGTCTGGGGACACTGCTAGCCCCCATGACAGGAGTACATCAAGGCCGTTTGTGACGTGGGCCGTCCTCCTGTGGACTCACCACTCGCGGTAGGATCCATGGGGGCTGGTGCATTGTGTTCTGGGCAGCAGATCTGCTTGGACTGCTGCTCCCGCGACCCAGAAATGGACAAAGCGGAAGAAAATGGATGGATGGGTTGGCGTGTGCGCGTTTTTCTCGGTTTTGCTACGCGTTTGCTCCCCTTGGCCACCGTAGATTATGTCCAAACACACACACACATGCACATCAGTGCAGACAGCATTTAATAAAGATTCTTCAACCAAGTGAAGCAGCGCAGTAATTCTGACCGATCACCTGCTGTGGGTTCCACCTTTTGTTCTTTTACCCTCTGTTTTATATTGTATTTGTATTGTATTCTGTTTTATATTATATTTGATGAGTGAGCTACCGTTCCCAAAACAATTTCCTTTGTGTATCAATAAACTTTGTCTAAGTCTAAGTCTAAGTAGTTATTTGTGTCAGTTTTGCCATGTTTGATAGAGTTTCAGTGTTGTGTATCATTTGTACAATAACAACAAAGCTGACTTTGATCTTTGATCTTTGGTCAATGTTACACTGAGAGCGCCCTCTTCAGGTTTTGAGCACTTCGGTTGTCGTGTGCACCGTAGATTATGTCCAATCTCTGACCGATCACCTGCTGTGGAAAGCACATCCTTCCTCACACCCTGAGCTCTGTGGTTTTATTGTGAAAGGCCTCCCGGATGCACGGTGTTTCCGCTTGTCTCTGCGGGCACTTGGTCGCTGGAGCTCGGCTGAAGTTGCGTTGTGTTGTCGGTCTCTCTCACGTCTGATCCGGGAGTAAAACCGTGACAGCTCTTACTGACCCTCCTGCCCCGTGCCCCGGGACCCCGAGTGAACACGACCCCGCCGGGACATGCCCGTTTTTCCGCCGACGCGCTACTTTCCGAGGCCCGGGCCACACTGTTGAGCTAACCGCAAACGGCTCCCATGTCGCGGGGAGAAATTCCGTGTTGTGCGGCCTCGCCTCAGCTCCTGGCGTCTACGCACTGAATTTTGGGGACGACAACCGAGACTAGGCGCCTGTTCCCCGGCTGTCCATGTGCTAACCGCCCCCCGGGGAACCGCAGCGAACACCGAGCCCTGCCTGCCGCTAGCCCCGAGTCATGGCGGACAGCTTCGGAGAGGAGTCCAGCGGTGGTGCCCTTGGCTTAGGCGTCACCGGGCAAGGCACCGGGGCCCCTCTGCTGCCCGCTCTCACCAGCTCCGGACATCTCCTGGCCCCCGGCGGCAGCGCTCCCTCCGGCTCCGGGCCCGTGTCCCCCGCTCACAGCGGCCTGACCGCCGTGGTCACTCCTCTCACGGCTGTCACCGGTGCGCTGAGCCCCGGGTCGGCGCCTCCGGTGGTGGCCGTGTCTCCCGTGCTGCACGCCCCGTCGCCGCTCGCCGGGGTCGGGCTGGGGGTCGGCGGGGTGGCGGGGGTCGCAGGGGCCGGTCTGCTGTCCCAGATCCACGCCACGTCCTGGGACCCGACCATGAGCACCGACTGGGACAACGAGAAGGCATCCCAACAGTGCATCCTCAGGATAAAGAGGTGGGCCACACTAAATACTACTACTACTACTACTACTACTACTAAAAATAATAATAATAATAACTCATAATAATAGAAAATACTACTAATAACAGTGCATCCTCAGGATAAAGAGGTGGGCCACACTAAATACTACTACTACTAAAAATAATAATAATAATAACTCATAATAATAGAAAATACTACTAATAACAGTGCATCCTCAGGATAAAGAGGTGGGCCACACTAAATACTACTACTACTAAAAATAATAATAATAATAACTCATAATAATAGAAAATACTACTAATAACAACAGTGCATCCTCAGGATAAAGAGGTGGGCCACACTAAATACTACTACTACTAAAAATAATAATAATAATAACTCATAATACAAAATATTACTAATAACAACAGTGCATCCTCAGGATAAAGAGGTGGGCCACACTAAATACTACTACTACTACTACTACTACTACTACTACTACTAAAAATAATAATAATAATAGCTCATAATAATACAAAATACTACTAATAACAGTGCATCCTCAGGATAAAGAGGTGGGCCACACTAAATACTACTACTACTACTACTACTAAAAATAATAATAATAACTCATAATAATAGAAAATACTACTAATAACAGTGCATCCTCAGGATAAAGAGGTGGGCCACACTAAATACTACTACTACTAAAAATAATAATAATAATAACTCATAATAATAGAAAATACTACTAATAACAACAGTGCATCCTCAGGATAAAGAGGTGGGCCACACTAAATACTACTACTACTACTACTACTACTACTACTACTACTACTACTAAAAATAATAATAATAACTCATAATACAAAATATTACTAATAACAGTGCATCCTCAGGATAAAGAGGTGGGCCACACTAAATACTACTACTACTACTACTACTAAAAATAATAATAATAATAACTCCTAATAATACAAAATACTACTAATAACAACAGTGCATCCTCAGGATAAAGAGGTGGGTCATACTAATGACAATAAAAAATACTACTACTCATAATACTACTACAAATAATACAAAATTCTACTAATAATAACAAATATTAATACAAAATACTACTACTCATCATAACACTAATAATAATAACTAGTAATAATATAAAATACTACTACTAATAATACCACTAGTAATAATAACTAATAATAATACAAAATACTACTAGTCATAATGCTACTACTACTAATAACAAATATTAATACAAATTAAAGCCACTTGCAGCTATGGTGCCGCCCCCTCCTTGAATCCGAGGAAGAACAATACCAAATACTACTACTCGTCGTAACACTAATAATAATAGCAACTAATAATGCAAAAATACTACAACTAATACTACTACTAATAATAATAACTAAACATAATACAAAATACTACTACTAGTATGCGTGAAAAGTCCCTCAGTCGTCCAGGTAGAATCCATGATAAAAGGAGAAGTTCAATTTGTCAACTGGACAAAGTTTGTCCAGTTGACAAATTGAACTTCTCCTTTTATCACTACTACTAGTAATAACACAATTCATTTTAGCTGTCAAAATGCCATTTTTTTGCCCTGAGGCAGCCTGGGTGGGACAGTGGCTGCCGTTCTGTGCATATGGCCTCTGCAAACATCAACAACACAGTTCCCCATTAACTGAACAGACAAATTATGAGACGCCATGATGTAAAAAGAACATAAAATAGTTGCTCCTTTTATTGTTATTGACATAAAAAGTAATTACTGTTCAAAAAGACTGCTTAAATATGAAATAGAGGCAATAAGTGACCTTCAAACTCCACAAATGCACGAAAGAAAAATTACGCAAAATTGACTCGTGTGAGCTTTAAGTTTCATTCACACATGTTGGAGTAATCCTTCATTATTCGTCTTTCTACATCTCCAAAGCTCAAAATGTTCTGCTCCACCTCGTGATGTCATGAAGCGGTGTTAGTTTTCAAATTGACAGCTGCTTTTTACATTTCGTTCAGTCGAGATTGTAGATTTGAAATCTCTGGGACACGCTAAACAATTGATCAATCATCAACAAACATAAAGCGAGGTGTCTTGCCCAAGAACACAACATTAGGAGTAACTAAACCATTTGGTCACTGCCACAGTACTATGACAACACTAGCTATATAAATATTGCAGTAAAGTTACGACAAAGGCTGCAGTGACTAATCAGAATGACTGTGACTAATCAGCTATTAAAATTAGGGACAGTGTGATATACCGATATTTGTCTCGCTGTTGTGGCCAGTAACCAATATTTTCCCGAAACTGATGTTAAGCTTTTAAAATGTGTAATTTTAGTTATAGTGAAGTTTTACTTAAACATCACAATAAAACATTTAAAAAAACAAAAACTCTACGACTAAAAAGATCAGAGTACATAAACAAACCGAAGCTAGCGGTAGCATCTGTGTCCATTAGCTTAGCGTTGTAAGTTGTGTTTGATCCAATTTTTGTTTGCTAATTTTGCGTCTGTCTTTACTTCATTTAAAAAAATAGCATCCTTTCACACACTGCAGACTACACGGACAAAATACGTCAAGCAACAGCGTTAACAACCATTAGCATCAGTTAGCGTGAGCGTTCATTAGCACTAGCGCTCATTAGCTCAGCTTTTAGCGCCGCGTATTCCTGTCGTCGTCAGTTTCGCGCTCATGTCGATTCATTTCTAGCTTCGCTTTCCTAATTAAAACACATCGAAATCTTTGGGAAACACTGAACAATCAATCACACAATGGCTCCAACATAAAGCGAGGTGTCGTGCCCAAGAACACAACATTAGGATTGACTAAACTACTTGGTCACTGCCACAATAATATGACAACACTAGCTATATAAATATTGCAGTAAAGTTACGACAAGGGCTGCAGTGACTAATCAGAATGACATTTGTCCGATACAGTCATACCTCACCTTACGAAATTAATTCGTTCCAGAAGTGGTTTCGTAACGTGATTTTATTTTTATTTTTTTTCTTAAGTAGAGTTGCAATGTAAAAGGCCTGATTCGTTCCAAGGCTCCCAATACCCCCCTAAACCCTGTTGGAGAGTGTATTTACAAGTGTATTACATTTCGGGGAATTCGGGCGGCTGCAAAGCCGAGCGCGCATTATTTGAATTTTTGAGATTTCGCGTTACGTAACTTGAATTTTCTTTCGTATTCAGAGACAAAAATTTGACGTAAAGGCGTTTCGTAACTTAGATTATTCGTTATTTGGGTCTTTCGTAAGGTGACGTATGACTGTATTTGTCTCGCTGTTGTGGCCAGTAGGGGTGAGTATTGGCAAAGAAGTCCCGATTCAGTTAGAATCACGATTCATATGCCACGATGCGATACTATCACGATGCATCACGATACTTGAATTATTGCAATGCATTGCCATATATTTGACATACTTCAGTGAAAATGTACCAAAAAAAGATTACTTAAATATCAGTGGCTGTGTATCTGGGTAGTGTCTTCAGTTGATACAGAACTCTGAGCAACTCAATTCATAACTGAATTTATTGAATAACAAAAACAAATAAACCAAACCAATAACAAAAAAAGTGCATAGGATTTTTTCTAAAACAAAAAATGATGTTCAAACATTTGCCATTTTGGAGGTAGCTACAATCATAACAAACAATACCCTTTCACAAAGAAAAAAGTGCATAGGATTTATAAAAATAAAAATAAACTAATAATTTATTTATTTATTTATTAATAATTTAATACATTATTAATAATAATAATTGATTTTTGGCATCAAGAATCGATGCAGTATATTGTGAAAGTTAGCATCGCGATGCATTGTCATGACGATTATTTTGCACACCCCTAGTGGCCAATAACCAATATTTGCCGAAACTGATGTTGAGCTTTTAAAATCTAGAATGCAAGTTATAGTGAAGTTTACAAATGAACTTTTCACTGTTGTAAAAATAATAGCAAAATTTATTTATCTGCAATATAAATAAAAATTGTCACTCGTTCGCCAAATATTTGCAAAATGTTCAATATTGACCGATATCTGGGGAAAATCCTCCGATATCACCGATAACTGATATACCATCTCTACCCTCATCGCAAATGTTAGTTACTATTTGACATTAGTTGGTTAAAAGTATGCTTTAAATTTGACTAATCGATTAACAGGAGGAATTATTAACTAAAATAATCGTTAGTTGCAGCCATTTTAAAAGTGCATTGTGTAGCTTTTCTGGTGGAGGGTCCGTCAAACGCTTTTTCTCCATGGAGATGTTATTGCTTTGTCTGGAATGTTCCACAGTATGGCGTTAAACCATTCTGTCTTCACGGAGACCGAACCGGGCCAAGTTACAGGTCAGATCTGCGGAGAGGCGACCTCGCTCACAGTCAGAATGTGTGTTTTTCTAGGTATTTTTGAGCCGTAAAACCAGCTGTAATTGAATAAATGTAAAGTCGAGCTGTTTATGTCACACTGTGGGACATTCCAGGCTTGTGTAATGCTTGACACATTTTAAGTTTGTATTGTCTGTATGTGGAGCCGAGGTGCAGGAGTGAAAGTGAAGGCCTCGAGAACAGAACAGAAAGTGAACATTCCACACAACACTGCCCTTTGTTCAAAGCTCTGGCTCGGTTCAGTACAGCGCACTTCTAATCAGAGGTGGGCAGAGGGGAGTAGTAAAAATCTGTATTAGTTTAAAATAATATAACTAAAGTAGAAGTACAAAGTAGAGGGCCAAGACATTAGTCAATTTAGGGTAAAAAGGATTTGGGAAAAGTACTAAATACTCGAGTAGGGGTAACTTTAAAAGGCCGCTAAACACCAAAATCACTTTTTTCTACTGATCAGCTGTGTAAATGGGTCTAAAATAAAAGTATTTACCTGTCCCTGGCCTTATTTTGACATTTTAGTTCATATTTGTTAAAAATCGGACTTTTGGGTCAAAGTCGTTTTCTGTACCGCCTCTTTAGGATCAACTACGGCCACGAAGTTTGAATTTTCGGGTTGGACTAACGTACTGAGGTTATTACGTGACGAGCGGTCTACGGGCGGTATGGAAGGAGCCCCTCTCAGCCCTGGCACCGCCGGGCACTGCGATGTCCAGCCGTGTCTGGAGAGAATGGAAACGGCGTGATCCGAGCGCAAATGGTTCAAAGTCTGAAGCGCAACAGTCTGCGCCATGTCGGATTGATGTGGCTCCGGAGCCCACCCCCACACCCGCTCTCCCCGACCCGCCGGGCACCGCCCCACACCCGCTTTCCCCCAACCTCCCGGGCACCACCCACTCAGGAGGCCTTTTCAGATGTTGCTTAGGGGTTGAGTAAAGCTTCGGGAGGGTGTTTAGAGGATGTGTCGCGACGTAATATAAATGGCTCAATAAAAACCCCAGAATCATGTAGGGCGGGTTAATACGAACATTTTCAGACCAACATGACGAGGCCACAGCAGCAGGTACAGCGAGAGGAGCCACGATTTGTAAATGTAAAGTGAACTGGAGCCAGAAGTGCCCCCCCATGCTCACTTCCTATTTGGAAGAGCTATGCCCATACAAATAAGTAACATCTCCATGGAGACACACAGCTGAAAAAACCCTTACCAGAAAAGTTCCACAGTGCAGCTTTAATATGCTTCTCTGGGTTTTAATGGTAACCTCTACCCTCTGTGTTGTGTGTGTTCTGCAGGGATATCATGTCCATCTACAAGGAGCCTCCTCCGGGCATGTTCGTGGTCCCTGATCCTCAAGATATGACCAAGGTAAAGCAGCAGATCCTCCACCACTGTAGACAAGAACACAACATACTCGATGTACACGATGTACTCGATGTACACGATGTACTCGATGTCATTCTGGTGCATTTAGACTGTACTAAACCAAAGATGTTCATTGGTTCTTTTTTAAAGATGATACAGTCAGGTGTATTTACCTCGTTGACATATATTTACCTCGCAGCTAGCAGCCGAAACATGTCAATGAGGTAAATACCCTTTATTGTATTGAATCCAAGAAGTTAAAATGTAGACTGTACTCTAGAATACTGTAGGCCTCATTGAGCTCAACAGTGAACGCCGCCGTGACGTTTGGAAACAGAATTGCACTGCTACTTGCACTCAGATCTAAAGCGTTGAAATGACACGGTTATAAAAGTGTAAAGTGTGCAGGTGTTTAGAAGAGACGAGTCAGGCCTGTTTCACATGCAGGACAATGAAGGAGTCAGTCCACATGCTGCACTGCACGTCTCTTTGACTGAGCACGTTTATGTTACAGCAGCATTTGAGTTGGCCTCATTGACGCTTTGCTACCAGTTTTCAACATTCTCTGAGCCTGTGAGGAAAACTGCTGTAGGCACTGCTCTGTCTGCAGCTCTGTTACTCAAGTTAGACTTTAGTCTGATCTTTGTTTTATCACAATCTGACCATAAACAAGTGACTGGGCTGAACTACAACAGGTGAGCAGATTTGTTCTGTTGAACAAAAGTCCCTCTCAAATAACAGTCACAAACTAGCATTAGCCAACTGTGTTTCACTTGGTCATCTTTTTTGTGGAAAATCCCCAATTTGTTGGCAGTTTGCTAATGTGTGTGCATGTGTCACCAACACTAAGTAAATATTCCACCATAGACGTGTGCAGAAAAACCCCTTTTCAAGATCTGCACTAAGAAGTGCTGCTTTTGGTCATTTGGGCCATTTCAGCAGGAAACCTGCAGGCCATCAAACATGGTCAGAGTTTTGTGTTTGGACACGGTTTAGATGATTGGAAATCTGAGTGTTAGGTTTTATTTGGACTAAAATAATGGTGGATTAGGGTTAGGGTTAGGTTTAGCATTTTAGAATTGCATAGAAAGGCTATGGGAAAATGAATGGCAAATTTACATGTAAAAAATGAGGAAAAAAATCCTTGTCTTACTTGCAGATTTATTAGGACATACAACGTTTTGGCACTAGGCCTTCATCAGGCAAAATAGAGTGAGAGCTCAGGTGGACATCTTAAATAGGGTGTGGCAAACACCCAAGGGTGACGGGTCATAAAGGAACAGTTGACCCAAAACGACATCATTCAAAATCCAAAGGCAATCAACACATGCAGTGTAATATAAATCATCATAATAATAGTAGAAAAATAACCAAACAATAAAACTGGAGTATCTGAAGACGTATAGATCCTGTAAATATTCAACTATAGAGTAAGACTGGAGTTCTATAAACATATCTACATATACGTAATGGATCTGATAATCCAGCCCACGTACAACCCATTATTTACAATACAATACTTAGAAGAAAATGCTGAAATTAAAGTCATCGTTAAGACCTTTTGGAGCTAAAGTTGGAGGGTCTGAATCCAGTATGCCGCCCTTTGTCATGGTCACCTCCTCTGAACGAAGGGGGACATGTTCAGTGCCACAGAAACGGAGTGAACGTCATGTCTGTGGTCATTAAAATGTACCGCTACAGGTTCATCTCTGTCATTCCTCCTGATGGAGCTCTCCTGCTCTCAAATTCTTGGTTTTCTTGAGTTTCCTGGTGGTCTTGCCTATATAAACCAGGCCACATGTAGAAAACGTGTGTGGACGCACATGTGATGACACTTTTGATGGGATATTTCTTCCCAGTGTGGGGGTGTAAAAAGTGGTCAGTTTTTGCTGTATTGTTACACTGAGCGCAGCTGCCACAGCAGTAGTTGCCGTCGGGTAGAGGGGGCAACAGAGATTGGGAGGATCATTTCGATTTGTTTGTGGAATTGGCACGTACCAGATAATCTCTTAAGATTTTTACCTCGTTTATTCACAAAGAGTGGAGGATCGTTAAAGAAGGATGAGACAGGACCAGACCGGGACTAGACAGGGAATAACCGCGGGCTAAACCAGGTCTAGGCTAGGTCTAAACCAGGTCTAGACCAGGTCTAAACCAGGTCTAGACCAGATCAAAACCAGGTCTAAACCTGGACTGGACCAGGACTAAACCTGGACTAAACCAGGACTGGACCAGGTCTACACCTGGACTAAACCAGGACTAGTCCAGGTCTAAACCGGGATTAAACCGCCGTGTGCGGCTCTTTGCCTGGTTTCGTGCGGCTCTTGCGTTCGTTCATGTCGAGGTTTGATGTGCTCGGACTGTGTGCCTCCTGGACGTGGTCCTGAGGAGGAGGCCCGGTTTGGGCACGGGTCTCGTGCTCGCAGCCCCGGGTGGGACCCGCGGTCTCGCGCCGGTCATGCTGCGCTATCACGGATTTGAGCACGATGAGCGCACATGTCCGCGCGCACCCCCCACGCTTCACTATTAATACATTTTGTTGAAAATCTATGAAAGTTTGAGTGTTTAAACGAGAGAGAAATGTGAGAAAACGTTAATTCGAGGGATTACTGTACTGACAAATATTGGTCGTTAATATCGGCCCACTTTTACACATCGTGCCGATACCGATATGTAAAAATTTGGCAATATTGGCCAATACCAATGTTAATGCCGATATATATCGTGCATCCCTAGTTTTGGGTACACTGTTCCTTTACGACCTGTCACCTTTGGGTGCTTGCCACACCCTGTTTAAGATGGCCACCTTGAACTCTCAGGGCCCGTCCACATGACGTTTTTTGGTGGAAACAGAAGTTTTCTGTTCGTTTTGGCCTTTCGTCCACATGGTATCGGTATTTTGGGTGGGCGAAAACAGTGTTTTTTGAAACCCTGTTCCAGAGTGGAGAAATCTGAGAACACCGGGGGTCGCGTTGTTGCGTGGACGAGCAAAACGCACCTTGATTACGTTGCGATGCTTGTTTACAGAAGAGAAAGGACTTTATGCGCATGCGCTTTTTGTAGTATTGCGTTTCCGGTGGCTTTGGCTGTTTCCTGTTTACAGCGCCACATATTGGTGTGGCATATGTATTACACCGTTTTCACTCTGCGCTTCGTATTCGACTGGACGCGAATATTTACTGATCCAACACGTGTGTGGACGCACATTTTTTTCAACCCACATTAAAAAAAATCCAGGAGCGTTGTCGTGTGGACGTACCCTTACTCTATTTACCTGGTGAAGGCCTAGTGCCGAAACGTTGTGTGTCCTAATAAATGTTACATTTTGCAAGTTCTAATAGGCGTACCTAACTAACAGAAACTGTAAACGAGTAGGTGTTTACAAAGTAATTTCATTGTAATGAGCGCCCCCTTCAGACAGATATAGGCAGTGTCCACCAGCGTCTGACCAGAACTGAAGAAGCAGCGAAACTTATTCGACCAAATAAACCTTTGTCCCGCTGCCAAATTGAATTTCTCCTTTTGCCATTTTGCAAGTAAGACGGGGGAGTGCGGGATTTTTTTTCTCATGTTCTGGGGCTGCTCCCTCTCCTCCAGCACACCGTTTTAAGAAAGTGATGTGCGAAGTTCTTTTAAATTTATATGGAAAGAAAAAATGTGTGCGTCTGTCCACCTCCATTATCGTAGAATACAAAGCAGATGATGCACTTTAACTGTTTTTAGCCAGTTAGTCACATGTAGCAGAAGTATGATTCCTGGAAATGATCTCTTGATGCTGGCAGAACTTGATTTGGTCAGAAACAAAAGTGAAAATCGCCTAAGTCCATGTAATGTTGTGTTGTGAGTGTGTGATTGTGTAGTTAGGGAGTGTTTGTTGTGCTGGTGACTCAGCCGGTCTGTGTGTGGAAAGTACCTTTAGTGTTAGCAGTAATAGTGGATGAAGTACTGCATTTTGTTACTGAAATAAAAGTACAGATACAGGGGCAAAATATTACTCATGTAAAAATATTGCATGAAAATGAAAAATGAAGTACCTGTTTAAAAATGTGCTTTAAGAGTGAAAAGTAAAAGTATTTTGTAGAGATTTTTGGAACAATTAAAACGTCAGATGTAGTGATTTTGATAAAGAATGTAGTGATTTGATTGATTTCTTATTTTTTCTAGCCATTAACTCATATTAAATGTGCTAAAAATACATCTCTGCCGTTTCAGCAGGTCTCAAACCATAAAGAAAAGTACTTTTTACTTTTTACTTGCATAAAATACAGAGCAGATGCCTAAAATTGTACTTAAGTATTGTACTTTTTATAACTTTTCGTACTTTATTACTGGGCGAATAAACACTGGTTCTTCTGGTCATTGATCAGCGTAGACGTCTACAGCCACTCCTCCGTCAGGAAACGACTGTGGTTTGGAGCAGACTGAAGACTTTGGAGGAAGTAATTTGACTGTTTTGTGTCAAATCGTAATGATTAAAAGTCTGTCTCGTGTAGGTTCAAGTAAAGGTTTGAAAGGACAGGCTGGAGCTGGACTGGGAAGCTCACAATTTGCAGCAGGAACTTAGAATGTCCTGAAAACACTGGCTGGTTCTTAACCCGTAAAGTAAGATCTCGGCGCCAAAAGTTTGGAAAATCTCAAGATGGCAGATGTAAAACCTGCACCACTCCTACTCCTACCGGCTGGTTAGCTCAACTGGTAAGTCATGGACTTTCCCCCTGGAGGTTGTAGGTTCAAACCCCCCCCGGGCAATGAGCTAACCAGTGTGGGTCCTTGGGCAAGACCCTTCACGGTACTGCCCCCCGGGCGCCGAAAAAGATGGCTGCTCACTGCTCCTGAAAAAGGATGGGTCAAATGCAGAAGTCAAATTTCTCCCGTGTGTCACTGTGTGTCATTGTGTGTGAGACCAATAAAGGCTAAAAGCCCCAAGCCCAAAGCCCACCTGACCCCTCCCCTTACCTGGCCTGTAGACTAATGGAGCTCAACAATGACCACTTGCTCTAGTTCCGGAAGTATATTTTTCATTCATTTTTCCCATAGACATTTCGAAAATTTCAAATTAAGAGTTCAAAGACATCGCAGGGGCTAACCAGCTATGCGCTAACCAGCTATGCGCTAACCAGCTATGTGCTAACCAGCTATGCGCTAACCAGCTGTGTGCTAACCAGCTATGCGCTAACCAGCTGTGCGCTAACCAGCTATGTGCTAACCAGCTGTGTGCTAACCAGCTATGGGCTAACCAGCTTTGCGCTAACCAGCTGTGTGCTAACCAGCTATGTGCTAAGCAGCTATGTGTTAAGCAACTATGCGCTAACCAGCTATGCGCTAACCAGCTGTGTGCTAACCAGCTGTGTGCTAACCAGGTGTGCGCTAACCAGCTATGTGCTAACCAGCTATGTGCTAACCAGCTGTGTGCTAATCAGCTATGGGCTAATCAGCTATGTGCTAACCAGCTATGCGCTAACCAGCTGTGTGCTAAGCCAGGGCTCTCAAGTCTCACGCATTGAGTGTGTGACACACGCAATTTGACGTGTTCACACGCAACACATGGTATTTCTCACGCTGAAATTTAGTTATGCAATTCAAGCGCAGCGCTTCTGTGCCCAGAAATCGGTTCAGGCACCACGCGGTTTCAGCGCCATTCGTCCCCCACCCTCCCACCCCCCGCTCCTCGCAGAAAAAAAATAGTCACTCGCAACCCCTCCCCCCGGAAATTATGCAGTCACACGCACGACCCCGCTCGAAAGTTGAGAGCCCTGGCTAAGCAGCTATGCGCTAACCAGCTGTGCAGTAACCAGCTATGCGCCACCCAACTGTGTGCTAACCATCCATCCATCCATCTTCTTCCGCTTATCCGGGGCCGGGTCGCGGGGGCAACAGTCTAAGCAGGGACTCCCAGACTTCCTTCACCCCGGACACTTCCTCCAGCTCCTCCGGGGGGACCCCAAGGCGTTCCCAGGCCAGCCGGGAGACATAGTCCCTCCAGCGGGTCCTGGGTCTTCCCCGGGGCCTCCTCCCGGTGGGATATGCCCGGAGGCGTCCAGGAGGCATCCGGAACAGATGCCCGAGCCACCTCAGCTGGCTCCTCTCCACGTGGAGAAGCAGCGGCTCTACTCCGAGCTCCTCCCGTGTGACCAAGCTCCTCACCCTATCTCTAAGAGAGCGCCCAGCCACTCTGCGGAGGAAACTCATTTTGGCCGCTTGTATCCGCAATCTCGTCCTTTCGGTCATTACCCAAAGCTCATGGCTCATGGTGTGCTAACCAGCTATGGGCTAACCAGCTATGTGCTAACCAGCTATACGCTAACTAATATCCATAACGCCATTGTTTTAAGCCCAAAAAACACTTTTAAAGCTCAAGATTTGATGTAATGTTTTAATGACCTTTTAATGGTTTATAAAGACACATTGAAATAAAATAGAGGTCCTGTGGTCATTCGTTACCACAGAGCTGATTAGCCCTGAGCTAATATATGATATATTATGAATAATGTAATATAATAATATAATATGAATAATGTTCACATTGTTTATGAAAGAAGTGAATGAGAAATCTACTTTTGGAGCCAGGCACGGTCACTATAATATAGGGATGCACGATATATCGGCATTGACATCGGTATCGGCCAATATTGCCATTTTTAACATATCGGTATCGCACCGATGTGTAAAACTGGGCCGATATTAACAACCGATATTTGTCAATACTATAAATCCCAGATTAAGAGTGACATGGTGTGTCATGTGTTTGTGTTAAAAGACATCAATATTTCATAAGATCAATAAGTTAAAGCCCCAGTGTGTAGGATTCGTGGCGCATAGGTGGATGGTGCTATTGCACTTTCTGTTTTAGCTACGGCAGACCTCGAGGGTCACTGTGTAAATAAAACGCGGTCCCGTTTTTTTTTTTTTCTCATGAAAACACACATTCCCGATCATGTACCATGACACTCTACACATCAAATGACACATGGGGGGGCACATGGGGCTTTTATACGGAAAAGCACAAAACGAGGTTAGCTTACCTTAGAATGCTTTGCACAGGTCAAACTCTGTATTTCACCATAAACTTGCTCTCAATTTGTCTGTAAGGATCCAGCGAATAAAATCCAGTAAAACAATTTAGTCCAAAACACGTGTTAGATCCATTACGACGTGTGATCCGGCAGCATGCTTGTGTTGTTTACCCAAAACCACGAGCCTTGCCGAAGGCGGAGCCCAAATGTCCTTCTGCGGCTCTCGTATTCAAAATGGCTGCCTCTGCATGGGGAAGATCCCCCTTTTATGTGACTATATCTAAGTCCAAAAGAATACTTTGATTTCATGATGGAAGTGAAAAGGCTTGGAAAACAATGTATTTTTGAATGGGTATCTTCAATTTCAGTAATTAACGGGTTAAAATCTTACACACAATGAGTTCATTTCATATTTGTAAATTGTTAAAAAGAGTTCGGTAAAATCAGAGTGAGAAATCTTCACCTTTAAGGATGGTTCTATTTTGAGTAAAGAGTGAGCGTTCCTGTGTTAAAGTCCGCTCTGTTTTATACGAATGAAGCATGAAGACGGCTCGTGTTCACGCTCAATATGTTTTATACGTTTGAATCTCGGCAAACTTTCGCCTTTGTGACTATTTTATGTTAACAAGCACTTTGATTAAGGTGATGTATATATCGCATTTGAACAATAAGACCTGGACTTGTGGTTTCACGGAGCTAACTGTTTAAGCTAGCTACTCGTATTTTGTTCATCACATGTTCTACGAAATTAGTACTGTGCCTTCTTTGTTCTATGTTTCAGTTACTTCATAAATATATAAGAGACCTCCATAAAACAAGAAAAGTACGCCTTGTGTACGGAGTTTTTCTTTATTAGTTTGCTGGCTGTCGAGCCTCACATAGTCACGTGTTGTGAGGACAGCACATGGTGATTTATCGTCCTTGTGTTTTTTTGTTTTGTTTTTTAATCTAAACTTTCTCACAGGGGTTTTGTGAATAAAATAAGTTAAAGGAAAAGTAACGTTTTTTTACAATCTGAGCCTTCTTTCGGCAATAAAACAAGTAGTTTTACTCACCCATAGCAGTTTGGTGTCATTTTGAGCAGTTTCGTAGGTTGTAGCGTATCCGTTAACTTGAGTGCTCGGGGCATTACTTTGCGGTCTCCAAATAACACAAACTTTAGCACTTTTCAAATCATAGAAGCCCGATGTCTTAGTCTACGATTTCGTTAGAAGCAAAAGTGGCCTGTAATCCGAGATTTAGCCATAGTTTCGAGTAGATGAGGAGGCCAGTGCGCATGTGCGGACTGTGCTCTCAGCTCCCGGGACCCAAACATGAAACGCAAAGCTGTAAACTATGGATAAATCTCAGATTACAGGCCACTTTTGCTTCAAACGAAATCGTAGACTAAGACATCGGGCTTCTATGATTTAAAAAGTGCTAAAGTTTGTGTTATTTGGAGCCCGCACGGGGCATATTACATGCTTGGGGAATATATTATATGCCCCGAGCTATGGCTAGAAGTCGCGCTAGGCTAACCGCAAATCTAAAACCTCTCTGGAAGTGCTCCATATGACACCAAAGTGCTATGGGTGAGTAAAACAACTTGTTTTATTACCGAAATAAGGCTCAAATTGTAAAAAAAAAAAAAAAAAAAAAACGTTACTTTTCCTTTATAAAAGGAGAAGTTCAATTTGTCAACTGGACAAAGTTTGTTTTTTAAACAAACTTTGTCCAGTTGACAAATTGAACTTCTCCTTTTATCATGGATTCTACCTGGACGACTGAAGGACTTTTCACGCATACTTTTCCTTTAAAGGGATATGCCACCCCCAGGTCAAACTTGGGCATCTCCCCACAGTCCAGAGACTAAAACAAGTGATGAAAAGCGTTTTCCTGCTCACCCAGCCATTGTCCGAGTCTGTCGCCACTGACCGCCGCGGTATCTGCAGCTACTCCGCCTTAGACTGGAGTCTAACGTCGCCAGAGAAAGATTTCGGCCAAAAGGAATTAATTTGCTCGATGCTTTTCCCAATTACTTTCTGTGTAGTGCGCATTCATATCGAGTGCAAATAAATGTGCAAATCAACACGGAGAGCTTGCCTTGGTCATTTTGGGTGGGAACTATTTTTCAGTGCGGAAGGACATGGCCGAATCACGCACCACGTTGTGCAACAGGGGAACTCCCTTCCCGGTGCGTAACTGGGATTCCCCTGGCAGCGTGCTGTGTGATTCGGCCATGTCCTTCCGCACTGAAAAATAGTCTAATGCGGAGTAGCTGCAGATACCGCGGCGGTCAGTGCTGACAGACCTGGACAATGGCTGGGTGAGCAGGAAAACGCTTTCCACCACTTATTTTAGTCTCTGGACTGTGGGGAGATGCCCAAGTTTGACCTGGGGGTGGCGTATCCCTTTAAGCTTTTTTGGAGTCAAAACACGTTTTGAAAATAAAAGAAGACGTTCAAAAAATCATTTTGCACGATTTTCAGTCTGTATAAAATGTTATCTCAGAATTTATAAAAAGTATATATCTGTATCGGTTATCGGCCATAACAGCAACATTAATATTGGATATCGTATCGGCTAAAATTTTCACATGGGTGCATCCCTAATCACTATATACGATATTCCTGCTGGCCTCTTGAACTTTTGAATCCAGGCGTGGTCACTGTGGAGCTCCACGTAGATCGCGTTTAGTGATGATATGTGAGAATACAGTTCCATTGTCCAAATAATTACAGCCTTTGATTTGATAATTGCGTCAACTCAAATGGCTGTTTTGATTTAATTGCGGTGTCCCGTGCAGCGCGACGTCTGGGTGTCATCGTTTGCAGGTTTATTTACGTCTGTGTCACTGTGAATGAAACCAGACACGCCTGCAGTTTCCTTTTTGAAAATCCACCGTTTTAAAAGGTGCTACTGTTGCGGTCGAGGGTTCATCGGCAGTTTGTTTCCGTGGAAATGTTAGAGCTTTGCCTGGGGAATTCCACAGTATGGCATTAGTGACAAACATTTTATTTATTTATTTTATTATTGGACACCATCTGGCCACGTTACAGGTCAGATCAGTGGAGCTGCTACCCTGCTCAGGCAAGCTAAATGTCTTTATAACAGATCAGAAAACGGGGTAATAATCAAAAACATACCTGGAGTTAAGTTGCTTTCTTTCATTCACACATTCACAACACTCTGTTCCACATTGTGATGTCATACAGATACAGGAAGTGCTCCACTGTGTTTTTAAACTCCACACACCTTCACCAGAATAATTTGGATCATTTTTTTCAGCCCTGGAATTGCCAGTCGCTGCTGAACTTAAAGGTAAAAGGAGCTGTTGGCTTGAAAACTGCGTGACTATACCGACCTCGCCACCTTAGAGAAAAATCTCAAGACCCGTCTGTTTAAAATGGCTTTAATGTGAACTTTTCCTCTGTTTGATTTGTTGCTTTTACCTTTCCTGTGTTATTTGTTTATTGCGATTTTGTCTTTTTAAATATTTGGCCTGTAAAATGTCTTTGAGAGTCCTGAAAAGTGCTATGTAAATAAAATGTATTATTTACGCATAATACATCGGATGCACCGATGTGAAAATTTTAGCCGATATCCGATATTAATGTTGTTGTTGTTATCGGCCGAAATCGATATTAGCCGATACCGATATTTATTTCAGAAAAGAAGTTTACCGCGCACTCACTTGACTTTACTCTTATTCCTTTATTGAGCTTAGAGCGAACAATGCATTTTGCTTCTACAGCGTCATCAGGTTCCAGGTTGGTTCCAGGTTGGACCTGCACTAAACCAGGACTACACCAGGTCTAAACCAAGATTAAACTACTGCATGCGGCTCTTTGCCTGGTTTCGTGCGGCTCTTGCGTTCGTTCATGTCGAGGTTTGATGTGCTCGGACTGCGGTTTGGGCACGGGTCTCGAGCTCGCAGCCCCGGGTGGGACGCGCGGTCTCTGCGCTATCACGGATTTGAGCACGATGAGCGCACGAGTCCACGCGCACCCCGACCCCGCCCACGCTTCACTATTAATATATTTTGTCGAAAATCTACGAAAGTTTGAGTGTCTAAATGAGAGAGAAATGTGAGAAAACGTTAATTCGAGGGATTACTGTACTGACAAATATCAGTCGTTAATATCGGCCCACTTTTACACATCGGGCCAATACCGATATGTTAAAAAAATTTGGCAATATCGGCCGATACCAATGTTAATTCCGATATATCGTGCATCCCTAATTTAAATTTCCACTTCATGACATCACAAGGTGGAACAGAGCGTTTTGAGCTTTGGAGATGTGGACAGACTAATAATAAAGAGTTCCTCAAACATGTGTAAATGAAACAAAACACAACTCCAGGTCTGTTTTTGAAGAGGTAACCACATTACAACATGACTTAAAGCTCACAAGAGGCATAATATAGGATCTTTTAATGCCATACTGTGGAACTCTACAGGCAGTGAAGTAACATCATGAAGATTTTCAGGTTGTTGTGTACCTTTTTTAACATAGAAATAAAGAATCCGAACATACCGTATCTCTCACGGCTTGGTCCTGTGCTCCCTCAGATCCACGCTCTGATTACGGGTCCGTTCGACACCCCGTACGAGGGCGGCTTCTTCCTCTTCCTGTTCCGCTGCCCGCCGGACTACCCCATCCACCCGCCCCGCGTCAAGCTCATCACCACGGGACACAACACGGTGCGCTTCAACCCCAACTTCTACAGGAATGGAAAAGTCTGCCTCAGCATCCTGGGGTAAGCGCACACACAAGCACACAGCACCAGAGGGCGCAAGAGCTGTTCTCGTGGGGTTTTTATGACAAATGTTACAGTCAAGGTGTGCACACTAGGGCGGTCAAAAGTATCCAAGAACGGATGCTAAGGCTGCATTCCATTCCTCTGTCTTACCCCTACCCCATGGTTTTGCGCGTTCATGTGAGGACAAGGGTTCTAATTTTGATCGAGGGCTCGGGCCACGACCTCGGGCTACATACCCCTTGAAACGAAGTAAGCTCTCGACCAGACTTGAAACGAAGGGGTACGACTACAAGCTCAGGCAGGTTTTGGGATCAGGACAACGAGGACTAAACCGGGACTAACTATAACTGAACCAGGATTTAACTGGAGAAACTTTGACTGAACCAGGACTAAACCAGAACATAACGAGGACTAAATCAGGACTAAACCAGGACATAACGAGGACTAAACCTGGACTAAACTAGGACATAACGAAGACTAAACCTGGACTAAACTAGGACATAACGAAGACTAAACCTGGACTAAACCAGAACATAACAAGGACTAAATCAGGACTAGACCAGGACATAACGAGGACTAAACCTGGACTAAACCAGAACATAACGAGGACTAAACCAGGACTAAACCAGAACAAAAAACTAGGACTAAATCAGAACAAAACTAGGACTAAACCAGAACAAAACTAGGACTAAACCAGGACTAAACCAGAACAAAACTAGGACTAAACCAGGACTAAACCAGGACTAAACCAGGACTAAACCAGGACTAAACCATGACTAAACCATGACTAAATCAGGATTAAACCAGAACAAAATCAGAACTAAACCAGAACTAAACCAAGACTAAACCAGAACAAAACCAGGACTAAACCAAGACTTTTGGGATCAGGATGGCAGTGTCACATTGACTCATGAGTCTCATAAATGTATTTTCAGCAGTTGTAATTATCGATTAACAATAGCAGGTTTACAATTATGACGCTTATGTTCTACGTTACTTTTGGTGAACTGTTGTCGCTGTGTCTGTTTAGCCGACGTGATCGTTTTCATCGAACTTTCATGTATAAACAAGTTTGTTTTTGTCGAGCTGAGGTACCCGATAATCCTTGACATGGCGAGGGACGATGACGCAAATGGTAATCGAGTGGTGTCCCATTTCTTAGGGGAACATTCGTACCCCGAGCCCTCTCAGCTCGGTATCGAGGGGCAAGACAAAGACGCAGATAAAGGGGAAGGGCTAAGACAGAGTAATGAGTAATGGGCCGCAGTCTAAAAGATACTAAAACTAGTAGATACTAATTTTTTGCAGGTATCCATACTAAAAACGTCACATTCACAGGACAGAAATGAACCTCTCCTGAATATCTTTAGAATGATCTTGAGCTGAGAATCTGTCTGCAGGTGAAGGCTCTGGCAACACGGGTTCAGTTGTGATTCTAGTAACTTTTTTAAAACCATAAGAGCGCAAGATAAATGTGAAAAAATACCTTAAAGGGATAGTGCGTGAAAAGTCCCTCAGTCGTCCAGGTAGAATCCATGATCAAAGGAGAAGTTCAATTTGTCAACTGGACAAAGTTTGTTTGGTTGAAAACGTTTCGCCGCTCATCCGAGAGGCTTCGTCAGCTCTGGTTATTGTACTGGTTAGACCCTGCTTATATCTAGCTGCCGGGAGGCGTGTCTGACAATGACAAAAGCTCTGAAAACGATCCCCCTAATCTGTCTCTTTGTTTTTCAAATTACTCTGACGGCTGTTTCGACCCCCTATTCAACGTCTAACGACCCTCTCCACCCCTCTGCCCTGGCTCTGTTTGACTGGTCTAAGAATCGCATTATAAATGGGAGACAAGTTATGTCTCACTCCCCCATTTCTGTTTAATGACGGATTCTCTTTTTTGACAAAAATAGCCTCTTTAACTCCCCTCTCAAACCAGTTCTTTTCCCTGGCTAAGATCTGAACCTCACTGTCCTCAAAAGAATGGCCCGTGGCTTCTAGGTGAAGATGTACCGCAGACGCCGGTCCACTCTGGCACGCCCGCCTGTGTTGGTACATCCTCTTGTGAAGTGGCTGTTTGGTTTCCCCAATGTAGCGCTCACTGCAGTCTTCACTACACTGAATGGAGTAGACCACATTGCTTTGTTTGTGGCTCGGTGTTCTGTCCTTTGGGTGGACGAGTTTTTGTCTTAAAGTGTTTGTGGGTTTGAAATAAACTGGAATTTCATATTGTCTGAAAATCCTCTGTAGTTTTTCCGAAACGCCGGCCAGGTACGGAATCGCTACCCCTTTCCTCCTGGGTTCGGATTCTCTGTTGTCTTGTTTATTGTCCTTGTCTCTCTTGGTTTTGTTGACAGCCCATTTAGGATATCCACAAGGACAGTGAGGACAGTGAGGTTCAGATCTTAGCCAGGGAAAAGAACTGGTTTGAGAGGGGAGTTAAAGAGGCTATTTTTGTCAAAAAAGAGAATCCGTCATTAAACAGAAATGGGGGAGTGAGACATAACTTGTCTCCCATTTATAATGCGATTCTTAGACCAGTCAAACAGAGCCAGGGCAGAGGGGTGGAGAGGGTCGTTAGACGTTGAATAGGGGGTCGAAACAGCCGTCAGAGTAATTTGAAAAACAAAGAGACAGATTAGGGGGGATCGTTTTCAGAGCTTTTGTCATTGTAGAACGCGCCTCCCGGCAGCTAGATATAAGGAGGGTCTAACCAGTACAATAACCAGAGCTGACGAAGCCTCTCGGATGAGCGGCGAAACGTTTTCAACCAAACAAACTTTGTCCAGTTGACAAATTGAACTTCTCCTTTGATCTTAAAGGGATAGTGTATGGGTTTCCTTCTAAAAGTTCTGTGTGTTGACACCGGCTTACCTCTGACACTCTCAGATGATCCTGGTTCAACTCACTTTCTGGAGCCCACGTAAGTAGGTCCGGTAACTTCCCTGGAACATGAAATGAAGCTTGTTTTTCTTCTCAAAACAAAACATTTGTCCGAAAGGTTATATATTTGCGTCCCAAACAGTTGTCCACGAAACATCCAGCAGCGTAGATTGCGTTCACGTATTGTGTCTCTCGATTCGTATCACTGCGCGTATATTAGCTGTATTAGCCTGTTCACTTGTAAACTTCCCCTTTACGGCGGACCGCATCTGCTGTACACTTCCGCTAAAGGTTAACGGGCTAATACAGCTAATATGCGCGCAGTGATACGAATCGAGAGACACAATACGTGAACGCAATCTACGCTGCTGGATGTTTCGTGAACAACTGTTTGGGACGCAAATATAATCACCTTTCGGACAAATGTTTTGTTTTGAGAAGAAAAACAAGCTTTATTTCATGTTCCAGGGAAGTTACTGGACCTACTTACGTGGGCTCCAGAAAGCGAGCCGAACCGGGATCAGCTGAGACTGTCAGAGGTAAGCCAGTGTCAACACACGGAACTTTTAGAAGGAAACCCATACAGATTAAAGGAGAATTAACGTTTTTTACAATCTGAGCCTTATTTCGGTAATAAAACAAGTTTTACTCACCCAGAGCACTTTGGTGTCATTTGGAGCAGTTTCGTAGATGTTGTGTTGTAGCGTTATCCGTGAACGTGAGTTCTCGGGGCAAATGTTTGCGGTCTTCAAATAACACAAACTTTAGCACTTTTCAAATCACAGAAGCTCGCTATGTCAGTATAGATTTTAATTGGAGTCCAAAGCGGCCTGAAACCCGATATCCAGCTATAGTTTCATTTGATGACGTCATCATAGAGGACAGTGCGCATGTGCGAATTCCCAGCTGTCAGATCTACAGTCCGAAAGAAGCTAAGAAGACGAAAACATCTCGAAGAAGATGAAAATGGTGCGAACATGCATTTATCCCGGTTGCGAAAACAAAATGACATCTTGGACGAAGTTGAGCTTTCACAGGCTTCCGCATCAGAATCCTGATTTATTGAAAATGTGGCTACTTGCTTTGAGAATGGACCCAAACATGAAAGGCAAAGCTGTAAGACGTCTGGACCATCGTGTTTGCAGTACTCACTTCAGTCCGGACGATTTTTTTCCAGCAAAGGAAAAGAAAGAAGGTCGATGGCTGTTCTCTGCGCTGCTCCTAAAACTCTCTGCGCTTCATTCTTTCCATATCCATTTTGTCTCCTCATCCGTATACTCAGGCACAAAACGATAGGGACGGCCATCATACTCAAATAAGTCCTTCAGTCTCAGAGGCCGAATCTTCTGCCATGTCTAGCAACAGAAAAGTAAAGTTCAGAGTTGGCTAACGTTATCATCTTTCAGACTAGCTGTGTTTACCTGCTAAACAGCTGAGTTCACGCATGCGCACTGTCCTCTATGATGATGTCATCAAATGAAACTATAGCTGGATATCGGGTTTCTGGCCGCTTTGGACTCCACCGCTGACACAGCAAGCTTCTGTGATTTGAAAAGTGCTAAAGTTTGTGTTATTTGGAGACCGCAAACATTTGCCCCGAGCACTCGCGTTCACGGATACCGCTACAACACAACATCTACGAAACTGCTCCAAATAACACCAAAGTGATATGGGTGAGTAAAACAACTTGTTTTATTACCGAAATAAGGCTCAGATTGTAAAAAACGTCAATTCTCCTTTTAACATTAAAAAATGGCACTACAGTAATCTCTCGTTTATCGCGGGGGTTAGGTTCCAGAAATAACCCGCAATAAGAGAAATCCGCGAAGTAGGACAACTTTATATTTAAAATTATTCTACATGTTTTAAGGCTGTAAATGCCTCACCACACACATTATATGCTTTTCTCAGACTGGAATTAACATTTTCTCACATTTGTCTCTCGTTTAAACACTCAAACTTTCATAGATTTTCAACAAAATGTATTAATAGTGGCGTGGGGGGAGACGACGTGTCTCCCCCCACGCCACTATTAATAAATTTTGTTGAAAATCTATGAAAGTTTGAGTGTTTAAACGAGAGACAAATGTGAGAAAATGCAGCGCGAGGCCGCGCGTACATCGATGCTGCGAGCACGAGATAGAACCGCCGCGCCCGGACCGCATGCTCTCAACCCGAGCCACAAACGAACGCAAAAGCCGCATGGAGTGATTTAATCCTGGTTCAGACCTGATCTAGTCCCGGTTTAGTCCAGGTCTAGACCTGGTCCAGTCCTGGTTTAGTCCAGGGCCAGTCCAGGTTTAGACCTGGTTTAGACCTGGTCTAGACCTGGTTTAGTTCTGGTCTAAACCTGGTTTAGTCCACGTTTAGTCCTGGTCTAGTCTCTTAGCCAATCAGGACGCAGAACACATTGTTACTCTATAAAAAAAAAATGTTACACTATAAAAAAAAATGAAAAAAAAAAATAAAAAATTGAAAAAAAAATCTGCAAAACGGCGAGGCCGCGAACAGTGAACCGCGATAGAGCGAGGGTTCACCGTATTCCTTTAAGTGGACACTGGCTGTGACTGGAGCTCCTTGCCAACTCCAACCCTTCCTAATGTTGTTATAAATGGTCATGGTTATAAGAGAAAACAGCAGCACTGATCGGTCTCATGTGTTTTTATGTATGTGTGTGTGTTGCAGCACGTGGACAGGTCCGGCCTGGAGTCCAGCTCAGAGCATCTCCTCTGTGCTCATCTCCATCCAGTCCCTGATGACCGAGAACCCCTACCACAACGAGCCCGGCTTCGAGCAGGTACCAGACGTGTGGGGGCAGGGTCAGAGTCATTTAGTAATTCATATTAGACGGGGGCCCGTGTGAGTCTTTTATTTATTGTACTTATTTACTGCTATTTTATTACTTTCATGGTTTTTATTTGCTTTGATTTTAGTAGTTGTATTGTTTTTATGACCAAATTTATGACCAAATTTTAGCAGTTTACCATTGTGTTGTCTTTATTTTCTGATCGTGCAGCACTTTGGAAACTGCTTTGTTTGTAAACTGTGCTATATAAATAAATTGGATTTGAAAGTGGATTTGGATGCTCCCACACGACAATTCTCCGTAAATGTACAAAAACATGATGCCAAACTGTGCGTAACAACTTGATAAACCTGGTGCGATGTGCGGTTGTTTCATTAGCATTCAGTGAACATTTCATTTTCCAAACGGTAAAGGGTAACGTGGTGACCTAAATCTGTTCTGTGACTTCTGTGTGGTGTGCAGGAGCGCCACCCAGGGGACAGCAAGAACTACAACGAATGTATCCGGCACGAGACCATGAGAGTGGCCGTGTGCGACATGCTGGAGGGGAAGGTGCCCTGTCCCGACGCCCTCTGGTGCGTACTGCATATACTCGTGTACAGTATTGGAGAATGTAGCAGTAGTAGTAGTAGTAGTAGTAGTAGTAGTAGCAGTAGCAGTAGCAGTAGTAGCAGTAGTAGTAGCACCTCACAGAGCATGCTGTGGAGTGTATGTACACAGTATAACAGTAGTAGTACATCAGAGAGAATACTGCAGAGAGTATATAAACAGAGTAATTGCAGTAGTAGTAGTACCTCAGAGAGTATATAAACAGAGTATTTGCAGTAGTAGTACCTCAGAGAGTATATAAACAGAGTATTTGCAGTAGTAGTACCTCAGAGAGTATATAAACAGAGTATTTGCAGTAGTAGTACCTCAGAGAGTATATAAACAGAGTATTTGCAGTAGTAGTAGTACCTCAGAGAGTATATAAACAGAGTATTTGCAGTAGTAGTAGTACCTCAGAGAGTATATAAACAGAGTAATTGCAGTAGTAGTAGTACCTCAGAGAGTATATAAACAGAGTATTTGCAGTAGTAGTACCTCAGAGAGTATATAAACAGAGTATTTGCAGTAGTAGTACCTCAGAGAGTATATAAACAGAGTATTTGCAGTAGTAGTAGTACCTCAGAGAGTATATAAACAGAGTAATTGCAGTAGTAGTAGTACCTCAGAGAGTATATAAAGAGTATTTGCAGTAGTAGTAGTACCACGGACACAGTACTGCAGAGCGTATATGACCACAGTATTTGCAGTAGTAGTACCGCAGAGAGTACAGCAGAATGTATATAAACAGTAACTGAAGTAGCAGTAGTACCTCGGAGTGTATATAAACACAGTATTTGCAGTAGTAGTAGTACCTCGGAGAGTGTACTGCAGTGTATATATAAACAGAGTACTTGCAGTAGTAGCAGTAGTACCTCGGAATGTATATAACTGTGTAGTAGTAATGGTACTAGTAATACCTCAGACAGGGTGGCTCAAAGATTATTTCCACAGTATTGTAGTAGTAGTAGTAGCTGTAATAGGTGTAGTATTAGTAGTAGTAGTAGTAGGTGTAGTAGTATGTACCATCATGTACTGTGCCCTGTGCAGGAGTGTGATGGAGAAGTCCTTCCTGGAGTACTACGACTTCTACGAGAGCGTGTGCAAAGAGCGGCTGCACCTACAGGGACAGAACATGCAGGTGACTCCGCCCTCTACGCAGCACGTACAAACACAACTGTTTTTGTTTAGAATGATGAGGTCCATTTTTGAGCTTTCAGGAGCAGCAAACTCTGTTTAAAGATCCCATGACATGGTACTTCTTGATGCTTTTATATGGGGCCGTAGTGGTTCCATAATACTGTAAATGAATCCTTCTCCAAAATCAAGCCTTGGTGCACGAGAGAGCCTCTTGGAGTGAGGCCTATGGAGACTTGTGTCTTTTAGACAGTTCATTCTGGGCGTGTTGCTTGAAGGCAAATGAGTAGAACAGAGACGGGCCGTGCAGGTGGGTGGGGGTGTGGCCAAATATGCCACTGTTTCCTGGTTTAGCGCTCTGAGCTGTGCGCTGTTCCATATGTGTATCGGAGAAAGAGGGGAGACGTGGATAAGCCATTTGCAAGTCCAGCTCTGTGTTGTCCCATGAAAAAAAAAACACTCTCACGTGTAGGCAAATTTGCACAGAAAATAAAATTAAACCACTGCTGTTTCAGAGGCTCGGATGAAGGACATCCGCAGCTCGTAGCGTTTGCGCAAGGGCTGGTCCAAACTCTCTCGGCGTGATTTCCAGAGGTAGGGGGTGGACATCCAGACAGGGGGGTGGAAACCTTTCCCGAGTGTGACGTCAGAAAATTCCCTTGTCCAAAGTCGCCCGTTTGGGCTGTCTTTTTTTCAAACGCAGAAAAGTATCACAAATGCTCAGTTTACACATTTCACAACTTTTAGCCATGGGGGGGGGGGGGCCTAAACAGGGTAGGGGAGCTCACATTAATGTTCAAAAACCTCAGAATGTGAAAATTTCATGCCATGGGACCTTTAAGATCACGAAATAAAATTCCGGTTATGAGTATTTAACATAGACTGTATAAAGAAGTGGACGAAGGGAGATGTGCTTAGTCTTTTGTCCATAGGCTACGTTTACGCCGGGTGTGTTGAGAAATGAACTTTTTGCTCCCCCGTTTTCCAAAATAAGGCCCTGTTTACACGTACACTGGTATGTTTAAAAACTGAGACATTTTCCTTCGTTTGTACCCATCTTTTACACGCAAACGGTGAATTCGCCTCTAAAAACGAAAGAGAACACTCTGGAAGCCAATCAGAATCTGCCTAAAACTCTGTTTATCTCACTTTACACGCAAACACGAAACCGTAGTTTTCCAGAATCTCCACTCTAGCCGGAGTTTTTCGAAAGATTCGTTTTCAGAGGCAAATTCGCCGTTTGGGTGTAAAAGATGAGTACAAACAAAGGGAAATGTCTCAGTTTTTAAAAATACCAGTGTACGTGTAAACGGGGCCTTAGTCCTGACATCACCTCCAGCCAAATGAAGCTCATTGCGGTGAGCAGTTACAGCGGTGAATTTAGAGCTGAGTTCCGTATTTGGAATTCTGACCGCGAGTATCATAGCAACCAAAGAGCCAATCAGGAGCGTGGCTGTGGAGCATAGCGACTCTTCCCGCCGACACGGCTGGTTTGACACACTGCAACATTAACGGAAGCGATGTCGGGGAAAGAAGGCGCTTGATTGGTCTGTTAATTTTCAAATCTTGATTTAAGGACAAACTAGCCAAATAAAAACCACAGGATCATCTAGAGCAAGTATTAAGTCGCTCACCATTTTATCTCTAAATCAAGATATAAACATTAATAATGGACCAATCAGGCGTCATCTTATACACCAGTGTTGGCAGCAATTTTGATTGACAGCTATAACTCCTCGTTGCTGTGGGAAGGGGTTTGTACCTTCAACAAAATCTTTCCTGATTGACTCTTTGGTTGCATTCCGGCATTCCCAAATATGGAAGGTAAAGGAAGGTCACTTTATTTCCTCCTGGAGGAACTTTGTCCTGGGCTATGGAGCCACTAAAATTCCACACACAAGCAAACACTCCAAACAATACTGAGATACATGAAATTTTGCTCAGCACAAAATCAGCTGTCTGTTTAAATCAGACCTGGGCACAAAGGGCCAGTGTAGCTGCAGGTTTTCTTTCCAACCAAGCAGCAGCATACCAGACTTGACTTGTTTAATCAACTGATCTCAGTCTTCAGACAGTTGAAGGCGTGGTGTTGGTTGGAACAAAAACCTGCAGCCACACCGGCCCTTTGTGGAACAGTTTGCCCAGGTCTGGTTTAAAGGAAAAGTAACGTTTTTTTTACAATCTGAGCCTTCTTTCGGCAATAAAACAAGTAGTTTTACTCACCCATAGCAGTTTGGTGTCATTTTGAGCAGTTTCGTAGAAGTTATGTTGTAGCGTATCCGTTAACTTGAGTGCTCGGGGCATTACTTTGCGGTCTCCAAATAACACAAACTTTAGCACTTTTCAAATCATAGAAGCCCGATGTCTTAGTCTACGATTTCGTTTGAAGCAAAAGTGGCCTGTAATCCGAGATTTATCCATAGTTTCGAGTAGATGAGGACGCCAGTGCGCATGTGCGGACTGTGCTCTCAGCTCCCGGGACCCAAACATGAAACGCAAAGCTGTAAACTATGGATAAATCTCGGATTACAGGCCACTTTTGCTTCAAACGAAATCGTAGACTAAGACATCGGGCTTCTATGATTTGAAAAGTGCTAAAGTTTGTGCTAGGAGCCCGCACGGGGCATATTACATGCTCGGGGAATATATTATATGCCCCGAGCTATGGCTAGAAGTTGCGCTAGGCTAACCGCAAATCTAAAACATCTCTGGAAATGCTCCATATGACACCAAAGTGCTATGGGTGAGTAAAACAACTTGTTTTATTACCGAAATAAGGCTCAAATTGTAAAAAAAACGTTACTTTTCCTTTAAATACTCGACAAAGCTGTTCAGAAGATCTGTCACAGCCATCAGAACTGTACAATTTAGGCAATACAACAAAGTTCAATAAGAAACAGACATAAATATGAATAAAATTCATAAGTTAGTTTTCAGTAATTCATCATATGGATTGTATTTCCTCCTGAAATGATGTGCTGGGTTTGTAACCATGGCTCCTCTGCTCAGGACCCGTTCGGGGAGAAGCGGGGCCGTTTTGACTACCAGGGCCTGTTGTCCCGCCTGGGGGCCACCCACCGCCGCGTCAGGGACAAGATGTTGTCAGAGGAGGTCCCCAACGACGACGACTCAGACTCGGACAGCACGTCCAGCGGCACGGACCCAGACAGCCAGGGCAGCACCCAGCCCTGAGCCAGGGCCACACCCACACGCCCAGAGACATGAAAACGGACCTGCCTGGGACGTGGCGCCGGGTGAACTTGTGTTTTTTGTGTGGCAAACCAGCTGTACTTCGGTGTTCAGACAAGACTGCGAAACCAGAGAATTGTACACGAGTTAAAATGACTTGAATTCACAAGAGTTTCCTTCATTTGAGAAGTTTAGCTTTTTTATTTAGTTACGATTTTATTCCCTATTTTTGTTTCAAGCTAAATAATCTGTTTATGGGTTAACTTTGATAGACTTTTTTTCCTTGAAGCTTGAAAAAAATCTGTTAAAATCAGTCAAGTGAAAATAGTAATAGGCTAGTGGTAGTTTGTTTGATCATTAAAGTTTGACAAGAAAATGTCATTAAAATTTTACTGACCAAAGTGTAAAAAAAAAAAAAAAAAAAGTGGTAAAAACTTAAGACATACCCAGTTTAGTTAAAATGACATTAAGAACATTTTGAATTCAAGTCTTTTAAACTTGTGTAGAGCAGTTAAACCATTAGCCCTGCGTTCTGGTTCACATCCCGTGGGACATCGGCGCGCTCTCGGGACATCCTGTTTACCGTTTCCTCTGCTCGGACGTCCTTATGCAGACCTCATCGGCATCAGCAGCACCTGGGCCTCCTCTCGCGCCTCGGGCCTCCGGATCTTTTTGTCAGAGGATTTCACGCGGCCCTTTTCCACGCGCTCCCGCTCGGCTCGCGCCTCGGAGCACTTTTGGTTCGAAACAATCCGTGCCGACGCTAAACTTTGACGTCAACAGGCTACTGGTTCACCAAAAACAGTAGTATTAGCATTATTAGCATTAGCAATAATTAGTTTACTGTCGTACGTTACTTTTATCGGACAACGGCTAGCATCATTAGCATACGTTATAAGTCATCTTTTAGCAACGGGCATCTTCTCATCTTCATTCTTGTACTCTTGAATTTATGGATATTACTTAAACATCACAATAAAACATCTAAAACGAAAACTCTACGACTAAAAACATCAGAGTACATAAACAAACCAAAGCTAGAGTTAGCATCTGCGTCCATTAGCTTAGCGTTGTGAGTTGTGTTTGATCCACTTTTTGTTTGGTAATTGATTTGTGTTTGACTTTACTTCATTCAAAACAAAAAAAAAAATTAGCATCCTTTCACACACCAGACTACATGGACAAAACGCATCAAGCAACAGCGTTAACAACCGTTAGCATCAGTTAGCGTTAGCATTCATTAGCATCAGCTTTTAGCGCCGCGTATTCCTGTCGTCATCAGTTTTGCGCTCACGTCGATTCATTTTTGGCTTTACTTTCCTATTTAAAACACCTCAGAGTAAAACACAAACACGGTAGCGAACCTGACGGTGCTAATGATGTCGTTTTGGTGGTCGTAGCCGATCCGGGGTGCGCCGTGCCGAGTCGGGACTGTGGGAAAAGGGCCATTCTGACCTGCTGGACGTTTTCGTTTCATACATGTGGGAGTGAAAAGTTTTGGGAATGAAGTTATCGGAAAATGGTAGAAAGAAAAGCAAAACATATCGGTTGTTTTAACTCGTAAATATGTCGGAGGTACCCCGGGTTTCAGCCAATCACAACGTAGTCCGACACTTGTTCTTACGCTAGATTCAAATTCTTCTTTTCACATTTAGACATTTGTCTTTCTTCATCTACAAGCATCAGGTGAATAAGTAGGTGAACAAAAACCAAACTCGCCTCCGCAAAACCCTAAGTCCCGCCCATACAGTAGAAAGGTTGATTCCTATTGGCTCTCTCTCCTCTGTGGGTGGGGTTAAGGAGATATCCGAGTAGAAATTGGATGCACCCGGAGGTCACATATTGATTTGCAAAAGTTCAGTAAAATTTCTTACTGTCAAAGAGTCTTGTTGGTTGAAAAAATTTAAAAAAGTAAAATTTTCATAATTGTTATACTAAAATTTGAGTGAAAATGCGATATGGGGCAACTAATGATTGTAACATTACAATAATCAAAGAAAATATTATTTTTAAAAAAAAATAATAATAATAAAATAAATAAATACATAAAATAAATAAGGAAAGTTTTATACATTTTTTTTCAGTTTAAAAAATATTTTGTGTGTATTTTAGTTTATATATTGATGTTTTTGATATTGTTTACGATCACTAGTGACAAAAAAAAATAATGATAATGGAAATGTTACTTTTTTAACCAGCTGTAGAAATTTTACTGGACAAAAATTTCCAAACACATTTTTTGAATTTACTGATTTGACTCATTATGTAAAACTGAACCAGGGTAACCTCCAATTTGACTCTTTCTGTTCGGTTTTCAGTTTTGGCATTGATTTCCTTGGTGAAAACCCGCTTGGACGGTTTATCGACGTCTGAGAAATATATAAATTGATCGCTTTGTTTGTGTCTAGTTAAAATTTCAGTCGGTAGAATTTGCAGCGGTGGATTCGAACGCAAACCGTTAAAGGGCCCGTATTACGCCATTTTCTGATGTTCTAATGTTTCCTCGTCACAAACAGACCTGGAGTTGTGTTTTGTTTCAGTCGCACACGCTTAACACAAAGACCCTGCAGATTTAGGCTGAGCTCTTCTCTCAAACTGAAAACACTCCGTTCTACCTTGGAAATCACAAGGCGGAACAGAGCATTTCAGTTTTGGAGATGTAGATAGACAAATAATAAAGTGTTACTCAAAGTGAATGAAACAAAACACAACTCCAGGTCTGTTTTTGAGGAGGAAACTACGTTAGAACATGACTTAAAGCTCACAAAAGCCCATTTTGCGTAATACGGGACCTTTTAAAAACGTGTCCGACTCCTCTGGCTCGTGGTTTGTACAGTTTCTAAAGGGCTCCTCTGAACTCTGCCGTGAATGTCGGGTCGGGTCGTTGGTCTTTGTGGTCTTGCGTTTGTCCAGACTTTCTCCAGACCGGTCCGAATGTGGCCGCTCAAATTCCAGGGCATTCCTTCTTTTCCAGTGGTCGATCTGTAGATGTGTGTGGCACTGGACACACTTCAGGTGTTTAAACGTGGGTACTGTACAGAGATTCTGTCGAGGCGGAATAAAATGTTGTTCAGTCCAAAAAGCTGTGTGTTTGATTGTGTTTTTATCATAACAAAGGTTTTGACGTGTCTGGACTAGCCCTTTAAAGGGATAGTGCAGTTTGTTTTTTATGTGAATCTGTATGGCGTCCTCTTCAACAGTGTCGTCCATTAAAGGCAAATTAACGTTTTTTTACAATCTGAGCCTTCTTTCGGCAATAAAACAAGTAGTTTTACTCACCCATAGCATTTTTCTGTCAATTGGAGCAGTATCGCAGAACTTATGTTGAGCCGTTCTGTTCTACTAATGATCCCGTATCCGTTAACATGGTGCTGTATCATATGCTCGGGGCATTACTTTGCGGTGTCCAAATAACACAAACTTTAGCACTTTTCAAATCATAGAAGCCCGATGTCTTAATGTAAGATTTCGTTTGAAGCAAAAGTGGCCTGTAATCCGAGATTTAGCCATAGTTTCGAGTAGATGAGGACGCCAGTGCGCATGCGTGGACTGCTCTCGGGACCCAAACATGAAACGCAAAGCTGAAAACTATGGCTAAATCTCGGATTACAGGCCACTTTTGCTTCAAACGAAATCTTACATTAAGACATCGGGCTTCTATGATTTGAAAAGTGCTAAAGTTTGTGTTATTTGGAGACCGCAAAGTAATGCCCCGAATACTCATGCTAACGTATACGCTACAACATAACTTTCTTCAAACAGCTCCAAATGACACGAACGTGATATGGGTGAGTCAAACGACTTGTTTTATTACCGAAAGAAGGCTCAGATTGTAAAATAACGTTACTTTTCCTTTAACACTGACTTAACGATGACGGCGTCGTCTGGGCCCAGTTCTGCTCCAGTTCTGGAGCTCATGAACGTAGTTCCGGTAAGTTAGCGGGATATTTAATAAAGCTTGTTTTTCTTCTCAAAACAACATTTGTCTAAAAAGGGATATATTTGCGTCACAAACAGCGAAAAATTCAGCGGACTAATTCGCATGGTGCCATTTTCTCTTGAGTCGTATCACTGCACGCCTATTAGCTATTATTAGCCTGTTAGCCACTTGTAAACATCCGCTTACAAGTGAACAGGCTAATAATAATAATAGGCGCACAGTGATACGACTCGAGAGAAAATAGGACCAACTGTTTGTGACGCAAATATATCACGTTTTGGACAAATGTTTTGAGAAGAAAAATAAGCTTTATTAAATGTCTCCACTAACTTACCAGAACTACATTCACGAGCTACGGCGGTGTTTCCCAACCAGGGGTACAAGTACCCCTAGGGGTACGCGAGCACATTGCAGAGGGTACTCAGCAGTGTCACTGCCAGGCACAGGGGGAGATTTTTTTTTAATTTTTTAATTCTAATTTGAGTAAATCTGAGTAAAGAGAGAAAATGTCAGAATTAAATTTTCAAATTAAGGAGATGAAATAAAATGATTTTCATTTAATAATCCGTTGTTTCACATTCTACTTTTGGAGAATTAACACGTATGAGTGAGGGGGTACTCGAGGTGTGACAAAAAGGCTCAGGGGTACACAAGACAAAAAAGGTTAGGAAACACTGAGCGAGTCGCACAGACCTGCAGGAAGTGGAGACCTGACAGAAACCAGAGTTCTGGCAAATTGTCTGTTCACCTGGGTTCTAAAATGTATCGATTATGTTAAATTCCCCTTTTAATCAATTCTCCTGGAAAAATGTGATTCAACTGGACTTCACTTTGTTTTGACTGCATCTTCTGCACAAACACGTCCAAGGCCGACAGCTGCCGCTTATCTCAGACTCTACAAAAACATTGGCTCACACTATTGGACTCACACTCACATGTATTAAGTAATACTGCCCTGTCTATTTTTAGGATGTCTGCTTCTTTTTCAGTTTTCAATCAATTTCATTGATTTCTGATCTTTTCCCTTGCCCCACACCCTTCCCTCTTGTCACCAAAGAAAAAAACACCATATGTTACCTATCCAATTGTTTTCTGTCATTACATGTCTATAATTGTCATTGATTGTATTGCATCTTTTCTACTCTGCATCTTCCAGTCGGCGGCGCGAGCAAGTGCAGCGGCCCCTCCCCTAGCCACTCTATCACTGTCCTGCCTGGTTAGTGGGGAAACGAAATTTTGAATTCACTCCATGTACATGTACATATGATTGTTTTTCAACAATAAAGCAACTATGACTATGACTATGACTACAGAACTGGAGCAGAACTGGGCCCAGACGGTGCCGTCATCGGTAAGTCAGTGTTAATGGACGACACTGTTGAAGAGGACGCCAGATTCACATAAAAAAAAACTGCACTATCCCTTTACTATCTGTTTTTCTTTTTCTTTTCCTGTTTGGCTGAAGCATTAAAACACGATGGTGTATTATGATGAGGAAGTCCTACGGCAAATTTACGGCAATTCTGTATAACCTTAATATAAGGATTATATAAATTATAGTTTTACACCAATCAAGAATCAATTGGTGAAGAGAGATGAAAAACATGTTGAAAAATACAGGAAGTATAGAGTTCTATTTTAGACTTGCACAAGTTTGATACAATTTACACAACACTTTTTGCCTGAATATTTTAAAGATTTCAACAAAAATGTGTTTTCATTTTTTCTTCATGTATTATTATTAAATATAATGATCTGAAATTATCTGTGTTTTAGTGGAAAAAAAAAGTCTACCCTGTCATAGGCACTTTAATCATTCACAGGGCGGTTCAAAAATGGAAATCATAAAACCTGTGGCGTTATCTCTCGTCAAGCTGATCCTTCATAAAATGCAATGTAGAGTTAAGGTAAATCCACTAGATGGCGCAGTTGAATCGTGTAACTTGTGCAGTCTGGTTCTAGTAATACTAAATCTTCACTTTTAAACAATGTTTACGAAGTGCTGTATAAGTCACAAAAAGCATAACACAGAGAAGCAAATCAAGCTTAAAATCAGTTAAAGGAAGGCCAGCCGATAAAAATGAGTTCTAAGAAGTGATTTAAAAGATGGTACTGATGGTGCAGCCTCATCTCCTCAGGCAGGTCGTTCCAAAGCCGAGGTGTCCGGACTGAAAAGGGTCCATCTCCTTCATCCGGAGCCTGGACTTTGGAACAGCCACAGGGACCTGAGGCCTGACGATCTAAGGCTCGTACGGGGTTAAAAGTTCTGAAATGTAACTTGGAGCGAGACCTAAACGAGCTTTAAAAGTGATCAGTAAAATCAATTCTAAAACAATCAGACAGAAGATGACCTACATAAATAAGTACACCTGATTCATGATCATCGAGAGGATTTGGGCTCTGAGCTGTTACAGAGTCTGGATCATGTGATCATTGTTGACGTTCTTACAAAAAAAAAGGAAAAAGAAAAGGTGCAGGACTGGTTCTGTCAGAGCAAGAATGTGGAAGTCCCATCAGAAAACTGCACCTTATAAGTGGCAAGAAACTCTGTAAAGTCGAGGATTATTAATGCAAGAAGTTACGTAAATGCTTTTGTTTTCTTACGCTTAAAAAAAACGCTTTGTACACTAAACTGTTCATTACAGTTAATCCATTGATTATATTACAAAAATGAGCTTGGCGAATCATCCATAAAGTTTTTTGTTTTTTTGTTTGTTTGTTTTTTTTAACTCATTCACTGCCGGCCTGTTTTCAGAATATAAACCCCCAGACTGCCAGAGCTTTTAGAGCATTTTCACTGATATTACAAGACTCACAGAATACTGAGTTCTTTGACTATATAAACATGGCACATATCAAAATAAAGTGTAGACTCTCTTCTTTCACCTGGAAAAAAATATGTCTCTAACCTTTTCCGTTCTCAAATAATTGATAGTAGAACATAGGGTAGTTTCAGCAAAAACACTGTTTTTTGACCACAAAGTGGAGAAAATTAGCATTTTGTGCAGAGGGATTTCTAGCAGATCAGTGATTTAGTAACACCTCAAACATCTAAAACAGAAGAGAAAGAGATTTTTGATGGCAAAGTACATTTTTTTTATTTACAAATATAAGAATTGAAAATTCCTTCACATCAATAGTGGCAAGAGATGTTTACAGGATATAATAATATCTTTTCATATAAAATAGAACTTTGTCACTTCACAACAAAATTGAAGCTCAGAGTACAGACCCATAATAAAAACGAATATATATACACACACACATATATATGTACATACTAGGGATGTCCCGATCAGGTTTTTTGGCCCTCCAGTCCGATTCCGATCATTTGATTTTGAGTATCTGCCGATACCGAGTCCCGATCCGATACTTACATAATACATAAAAATGAATAAAGAAGAATGAAGAAACAGATCTGGGATGTTCCTTATTTTTTATTTTTCTCATTTTAACATTTTAAGAGTCAACAATTCAACAACTGTTTTAACATTTAGCACGTCAATTTTAAAATACCCGGCAGACATGTAAACAAATAAAAAAATAAAAAGTGCCACAGTGTTTTGAAAAGCCAAACACACAGTAAAGTGCTTTTAGGAACTGCACTCCTAACTCTTACTCATCTTAATATATCCGATCCTTTCAGCAGAAGCCTGTAGCACACCGCATTACAGCCACAGCAACACGGCGAGAGCATCCCCAACTCACACTGCAGCCTGAAATGACCCAAATCAGATTTTTTTGCCTCTATGCGACGTGTATCTGATCTTCTAATGACAGTCTGAACGACACAGATCCGATTTTTTCAAATGCGACCCAGGTCACTTGGATATGTGGCCCTAAAACCGATACATATCCGATCTTTTGACATGCGACTTCAGTCTGAACGGCCAGGTCGCGTTCATCCGACCCGGGCATGTTTCCTCCAGTGAGAGTGGTACAAGTAAATGTACACAAACGTTCTTCTCGTCATGTGAAAATAGTATATAAAGTCCGTATCAGTGAAGAGGCGAAGCACGTAGCAATCTCACCACTCTTGTCTGTGACTCCGCACCAACACGTTAATTTCTACGGACGTTGCTGCCACTGCCCCACAAAATGCTGTGGCCAAAAACCTTGTCCTTCTCTTTCTCCGTCTCTTCTTTAAAACAAATAAGCTGTACATGTTCTGGCTCCGGTACGACAGCAACTTTAGGCTACTTCCGTAAACATTGAGCACGTTTGCTGTGTGTGACGTCATCGTGTCCTCCAATGCCCATGCGGGACACTTTCGGGGCGTTTAACGTTCACACTGGAGATCACATACAAATCGCATTTAATTGGAAATGTGAACGGCCTCGCAAAAAAATCGGATTCCACAAAAAAATCTGAATTGAGCATTAAGCCCTGCAGCGTGTACGTAGTCATAGTCTGTCGAAATGTCTCCCAATCCAAGCGTCATCAATGCAAGACGGTAACCCCTCCCACAGCCAAATAGAGAACTCCCTCAGTGGTAAATAAAACATAACACGTGGCTCATCATGAAGTGGTCATTGAAACACAAAAGGTTTTAGAAAACAGAAGCCCTTTGCAAAAGCCCTCCTCAGTTATCTCGTGACACATATACACATACTACATATTGTAGTGGATAAAATAGTGGTACATAAATGCAGAATGCACAATGAGCTAGCTGTAATATGTCGCTTTCGGGGATATGAACATAAATAGTTATGACTTTCATGTTGATTAATAATTGTGATTGAAATGGAATGTAATGAGGAAAGGTTTTACAGTCACTATCGGTGTTGGTGTTTGGAAAAGGGAAGAGGGGGCAGATAACATAAGATAACTCTTCTTTCTGCTCCCTTTCATTCAATATTTTGTTATTTGTTATCACAAATGTTGATGTCTTTTTATACTTATGAATGAAATAAATAAATAAATAGAAATAGAAATGTTGGTAAAGAATCACTAGTGAAATACTATCCAAGTCCTTTATTTGCAATGTCCCATTAACTCATCGTTCCAGTTTCAGATGCAAAGAAACATTATTTTTCTTAAATAAAGAAAGCAAAAAAAAAAAGTATTTACAAAAAAATCCCAATAAAACTAATAGTGTCCTCTGTGAGGTCCATCATTAGGAAACAAGAGGAAAAAAATAAAACTGATTGATTAAAAACTCTGTCAATTTAAGATTAGTTAGCAATGTACATTTTCCTGTTGACATTTCATCTGTATCATTATTATATAAACACATTTCAGTCATGCTGTACACTAAGGTCGTTTTCACACCAGGAACGTCCGATAGTTCACTTGCTTTGGTCCGGACCAAATTAAAAAAAAATATATATATTTTGGTGCAGTTCGCTTTCACACTGCAGATTTTTTCCAAGTGGACTAAGATCTATAAACAAAACCACATGTGCTGAGGTCGCTCAGCCATTGGACAGAAATGAGCCGTGTCCAAACGCCGTGTCCAAACATGGAAGGAGGAGAATAATGGTGTTACCTGCTGTTTTCAATCTAGCCTTAGTGATATGGTTTGCTCAGTTTTTACAGTTCGCACAAATGTTTGAGCAGCATCGTGAGGTTTACACTATTTTACAATCAATTTCCAAACGACGAAGACGCAGGGCAAGACGGCTAGAGGACAGCGCTCATGTGCGCATCAAGTTCTGACTCTTGCTCTTCACGCAAAACGTAAGTAAGCCTCGTAAGTTTCGTTTCGTTTCGTCAGCCTCGGTTTCCCATAATGCTCGACATACGACAGGAGCTCGTTAAGTACAAAAAGCCAACTTGGAGCGAACTCTGGTTTGTTTTAAACAAACCAAACAAGGCAGGTGTGAAAACGACCTAAGTGATGGAGTGTGAAGAGTCCCTCAGTCGTCCAGGTAGAATCCATGGTAAAAGGAGAAATTCATTTTGTCAACTGAACAAAGTTTATTTTGTCGAAGACGTTTTGCAGCTCATCCAAACTGCTTCATCAGTTCTGGTTAGAGTGCTGGTGGACACTGCTTATATTTAGCTGCAGGGAGGGGCTAACTGCAATGAAATTACTCTGAAACTATCCCACCTCTTTGTTTTCAGTTTCTGTCTGGACTCTTGTTTTAGCATACCCATTCAGTACCATAATGGGTGTTTTCACACCTCATCTGCCGTACATCTCCACCTAGAAGCCACGGGCCACTCCTTTGAGGACAGTGAGGTTCAGATCTTAGCCAGGGAAAAGAACTGGTTTGAGAGGGGATTTAAAGAGGCTATTTTTGTCAAAAAAGAGAATCCTTCCTTGAACAGGAATGGAGGGGTCAGATACAATCTCTCATCTATAATTCCATTCTCAAACCTAAATCAAAACAAACAAAGAAAACAGTAGGGCAGCCAGGTCAGGTCCAGAGGTGTGAAAACACCCATTATGGTACTGAATGGGTATGCTAAACTATATGCCAGACAGAAACTGGAAACAAAGAGGTGGGATAGTTTCAGAGTAATTGCATTGTAGTTAGCTCCTCCCTTCAGCTAAGATATAAGCAGTGTCCATCAGCACTCTAACCAGAACTGATGAAGCAGTTTGGATGAGCTGCGAAACGTTTTCGACCAAATAAACTTTGTCCAGTTGACAAATTGAATTTCTCCTTTTACCACTAAGTGATGGACAAAAGAACTGTGTTTGGACTGAACACATTATGGCCTGATCCCAACACCCCAAACAGCCCATGCCTGCTTTACACACAATGGAAGGGATGAAAATTATCTAGAACCATAAAAACAGCAGCTCGCTTGTTTGTTGTTGATTTAAAATAAAATAAAATAAAAAAAATCTAGTAGTGATGTGGCATATTTCAAACCTAGTTACAAAGCATTCCTGCTGCACCAGTTTTCAAGTTTATTAGATGAGGACACTTGCTGAAACAAGCAGGTGGGACATAATGAGAGATTAGAAAGGAGAGAGAAGTGATAGGTAAAAGGAGAAATTCAATTTGTCAACTGGACAAAGTTTATTTGGTTGAAGACGTTTCGCAGCTCATCCAAGCTACTTCGTCAGTTCTGTCTAGAGTGCTGGTGGACACTGCTTATAACTAGCTGCAGGGTGGATCTAACTACAATGCAATTACTATGAAACTATTCCACCTCTTTGTTTTCAGTTTCTGTCTGGGGTCTTGTTTAGCATACCCATTCAGGTACTGAATGGGTATGCTAAACCCATTCAGTACCTGAATGGGTATGTAGTTAGCTCCCCCCGGCAGCAACCAAATAAACTTTGTCCAGTTGACAAATTTCTCCTTTTACCATGGATTCTACCTGGACGACCAAAGGATTCTTCACACATAGAGAGAAGTGATAGTTTGAGTCCATCCCTCAAAGAAGAAAAGGGGAACACACATGTATCCTCATTGAGGACTGATAGTAATAGTCTTCCTCTGACAAAGTATCATGTCTCCTCACAACCACCTGCTGGGTCAAGAAGAAGTGACTTTGTTCTCACACAGGAGGAATTCTTCTCTGCATTTAACCCATCCTGTTATTAGGAGCAGTGGGCAGCACATTACTGCACCCGGGGACCATCTCCATGATCTTCTTGCTTCAGTTTGGGCAGGACTTAAGCTGGAGGATTTTACCTGGTGCATGTTTTGGGTTGATGGGGGAAACCGGAGTGCCCGGAGGAAAACCCACCCAGACACGGGGAGATGCCAAAACAGCAACAAGGCCAAAACAGCAGCGGCTTTATAGTCTTTAGTCTTTGTAGTCCAGCAGATATGTGAAAAAATTGTGACTTTAGTGATACAAGCATGAAATTTGGCACACTGCTTAGGGCAGTATCGTACAAAGATTTTTGGATATAGGGACATTCCAGATTCTTCCCAGAGCCAAAATGGCAGCCATTTTACAAAATAGCCGATTTTGTGTTGTACACGACATAGGATACATGTCGATACAACTATATTTACTTATTGAAGAAGCATACCAGTGTATTTTTTTAACTAAATATAGATTCTAGCAAATAAAAAATAACAAATAAAGGTGACAAAGTATAAATAAACCATTTATTTGGTTATTTTTTGCAGCATTTTTGTACTTTTGGATAGTTTCTTTCAAGAAACTCTTTAAAAAACTGTTATCAAGCACCATGGAATGACTGTTTATCATTTGACTTGAACTCAGAGGAAGTGCTCCTGTTTGAACCTAACATCAACTTACATAGTCAAAATTATACAGTGGAACTTCTAGATCCAGGTAACAGAGTCTACTATGATGCATGGATACATGTTTACATGCTAACCGGCTGTCAAGTCACTGACTTTCCCCCGGGGGGACCTGAGTTCAAACCCCCTCCTGGCAATGAGCAAGCCAGTGTGGATCCTTGGGCAAGACCCTTCACGGTACTGCCCCCCAGGCACCAAAAAGATGGCTGCTCACTGCTCCTGAAAAGGATGGGTCAAATGCAGAAGTCAAATTTCTCCCGTGTGTCACTGTGTGTCATTGTGTGTGAGACCAAATAAAGGCTTAATCTTAATCTTAACATAAATATCTGTGTCGTCCCAGTTCTACTCTCTCGTACACTCCCCACCACAGTGACAGAGCTGTGCACTGGAGTGCAGCCTTGACACACTTGCACTGTCCTCTGCATCCCTTTTTGCAGCCACACCTTAATAGTTGCCGACATGCCTCAGTTGCCTCTGGGAGGGTTGTCCAGTATACTGTATGTCCCAGCTATTATCGGTGTGAACCCAACCCCAGTCACTGGGCAATGGGAGCTCTGGTGTGGACACCATCATCTAGCCCCAACAGTAGCCGGCTTGGTAGGTAGCTCTTTTGATGTGCTGTTTCAGGGCTTCTCGAGTTGGTGGGAGAGCATTTATTGATCTGCCATTCTGGGTAAACAGATGTTTGCGACAATGATTGACATGTTCCTGGCTACTGGTGCAATCATAGAGCACAGCAACAAAATGCTCCAGTGCATCCATGTGGTCGTCTATGGCTGAAAGAGTTGACGTGGCAGCCAAGGCACAGAATGCTGCAGTGACATCAGTGACCTCATCACAGGCTTTCCAGGTTTCCCATGCTGTTTTCTTCCCCCTGCCTCCGAAGCTTGAAAGTGTCGCATCCAATGAAGGCATGGAAGAATGGCAACCCTCGACACTTGTTAGGTCCCAGTGCCACAGCCATCTCATGAGCTGCCAAGAACCTGAAGGTCTTACCTGTGACAAAAGCAACCCAGAGCTCATCAATGTCCAGACGTCCAGCTGCTGTCACCGCAAGGACCACAACATCAGTGTCTACTGTGCAGATCAACACTTTGCTGTATCCCTGCCTCACAGCGTCAACATGGAGTAGCATTCTTGTGTCAGCCTCCTCATGGCTACAAGGGGCAAGACCAGCAACATCTCGGGCCTGCGTACAAATCACATCTTTATGGTGGGTGCTGATGACTTGTTGGTCTGTGTCTGTTGTTGCTACCCTGGTGGCTAGGAAGTCAAACACCTCCATCTTGTTCTCATCTGTGTGAAGAAAGGTCTGCCAGTTTCCAGGAATGGAACTAGACAGCTCAACTCGTCTCCTGATGCCTGTGACTCACTTCTTCCTAGTGTCTACCTTCAAACTGTCTGTGAGGTATTCATCCTAGATAATATCCACTCTGCTCATATGTTGCAGCTGAGATGTGATGTATGGCAAGAATACTCGTTGCATACTCGTTGAAGGTCTTTGCTGTGCCAGGTGGCAGCATATTGATGATGGCTGCACCATCAAGGATGATGACTTCAACTGCTAGACCAGCAGCATTTTCCTGTGGAGGGACCAGATCTTCTAAGCAGCCAACTAGATCAGACTTTGGTCCAAGCCTCATCTTGCCAATGTGTAACAGTGCAGGGGGACATGCTTGGTTCTCATGTGCAAAGAACTCATCGAGATCTCCATCACGTATCTGGGACGCAATGAACAACCTGGAGAACAGGGAGCAGTTGTTTTTCAGAGATGACACCTGCAGCTGTGTTCTTGACTTCTCTCTGACTGGAGGTTGGCTGAAGAGAGGGAGGTTGTTTCCCTTGATTGGGTTTGATTTGATTTGATTTGATTTTTGATCTATTTATATTTCTAGAAACAATATTCAGGTAACAGTCACATGCATGATCATATTGCAGAGCTCTTGTTCCAGCCATGCATTATTGCTATGGTAAACTGTTATCTGTGTCCCTCATAGGCCACTGTAGATGCATGTTTCAGTCAAATATGAAGTAGATAAATGCATACTAGTTGATAATAATCATATTGTACTCACTGCATTGTGTTTTGTACCAAACACATATGAGTTTGCTGACCTTGTAGGCGGAATTTGTTATTCGTGGCAGCCATTTTGTAAAATGGCCACCATTTTGACCCTAGAAGTTATCCGGAATGTCCCTATATATCCAAAATGCTTCCTAAGGGTATGCTATAACTGTGTACCAGATTTCATGCTTGTATAATCAAAGTCACAAAACTACCAGAATATTTCACATATCTGCTGGACTATTGTCTGACTCCTCTTCTGCCTCACGGAGCCAGGTGAAGAACGCTGTGACAGACTTCAGAGCCATACCTTTGCCAGTCTGCTCTGCTGGGTCTTTACTGGACTCCCATTTGTAAAAGGTCTCCTCTGTAATCACATCCTCATCATACAAGGCATCGAAGAACATGTGCAGCAGGTCTAGAGAAAAAGTTCAACACTGAATTCATATGTAAATGAAAAACAAACTAAGGGGTTGTACCATAGACTGTATTAAAAAAAGCGGACTAAGCGAGTGTGACGTCACCCATAATGTTCATGAAGCTTGTGACGCTAACTGGGGCGAACTTTGAGCCAGACTCTATATTATGAATAGGATTTTTTTTTTTTTTTTTTTGACGAACAAAAAAGCAAAAACCCACCAGGAACATGTAAAGTCGGTTAATACAAACATTTTAAGACCAAAATGATGACTCACTGCAGTAGTTACAGAGAGAGGGGCCCTAATATTCTAAGGTAAGTCAATGGGAGCCAGAACACCCTGCATGCTCATTTCCTATTTGGAATGCGGCATCTAGCCCGTTAGCCATGTCCATTTATATATACAGTTTAAAGGAAAAGTAAAGTTTTTTACAATTTGAGCCTTATTTCGGTAATAAAACAAGTTGTTTTACTCACCCATAGCACTTTGGTGTCATATGGAGCACTTCCAGAGATGTTTTAGATTAGCGTTAAGCTAACGCCGTTAGCCTAGCGCGATTTATAGCCATAGCTCGGGGCAGATAATATATTCCCCGAGCATGTAATATGCCCCGTGCGGGCTCCAAATAACACAAACTTTAGCACTTTTCAAATCATAGAAGCTCGATGTCTTTAGTCTACGATTTCGTTTGAATCAAAAGTGGCCTGTAATCCGAGATTTAGCCATAGTTTACAGCTTTGCGTTCCATGTTTGGGTCCCGGGAGCTGAGAGCACAGTCCGCACATGCGCACTGGCCTCCTCGTCTACTCGAAACTATGGCTAAATCTCGGATTACAGGCCACTTTTGACGAAATCGTAGACTAAGAGATCGAGCTTCTATGATTTGAAAAGTGCTAAAGTTTGTGTTATTTGGAGCCCGCACGGGGCATATTACATGCTCGGTGAATGCCCCGAGCTATGGCTATAAGTCGCGCTAGGCTGACGGCGTTAGCCTAACGCTAATCTAAAACATCTCCGGAAATGCTCCATATGACACCAAAGTGATATGGGTGAGTAAAAGAACTTGTTTTTTTTTATTATTACCGAAATAAGGCTCAAATTGTAAAAAACGTCACTTTTCCTTTAAGGGCTGTATGCAGTATTTTTTTGTTTTGTCCTAGTACAAGTAAATATTATACTGTAAATTTAAATGCTGTCCAAGCAGCTCTTGAAACTACTGTGTTCCGTCTAATATTATTATATATTATTGTCAAGATGACAAATTGAATTTCTCCTTTTGCCATGGATTCTACCTGGACGACTGAGGGATTCTACACACCTTTAATTATAAAGTGTTTTTATCAGTCACAAATCAGGATGTAACACTGGTGTGCTCTTGTTAACCAAGATGAAAACTGTAAAAATCAGGTGCAGCCCTTTAACTGGAACAATTTGGTAAACAATAAATCAAATAGTTTTGAATATTTGTTGCTTACAGAAAAGTAAAGTTTTTTACAATCCTTATTTCGGTGATAAAATAATGTAATTTACTCACCCATTGTACTTTGGTGTCATTTGAAGTATTTCCGGAGATTTTGGAGTTTGGCGATATCCGTTTAACATGAGTGCTCGAGGCAGGCTGTTGCAGTCACCAAATAACACAAACGTTATCACTTTTCACATAACAAAAGTTCAATGTGTTAGTCTACACGTTCGTTTGAGTCAAAAGTGACCTGTAATCCGAGATCCAGCCATGGTTCCGATTGGATGACGTCATCGAGGACCGCGCGCATTCATTCTGCTACTTTGCTTAGAAGACGCTCAGAGCTTTTCTGTTGTGAGCGAAACATGTCTGCAGATTCAGACTTCGAGAATGAAGAGGACTTATTTGAGTATGATGGCCGTCCCTATCGTTTTGAGCCTGAGTATACGGATGAGGAGGTATTAGAAAGAAGGAAGTGGAGACAGTTTGAGGAGCAGCGCACCAGAGAACAGCCATCGGTATCGCATTACTTCTCAGGATCGTGTGCTGAATCCGCTGGCCTTCCTTGTTTTCCTTTGCTGGTAAAAAATCGTCTGGACTGAAGTGAGTACTGCAAACACGATGGTCCAAACGTCTTACAGCTTTGCCTTTCATGTTTGGGTCCATTCTCAAGGCAACGAGCCACAGCTTCAATAACTCCAGATTGTGACGAGGAAACCTGTGAAAACTCAACTTTGTCCAAGCTGTCATTTTGTTTTCACAACCGGGATAAATGCATTATCACACCATTTCAGGTTTTCTCAAGCGGAGATGTTTTATTCTTATTATTCTTTTGCTTCTTTATGACTGTAACCAAGAGCTGAAAGCGTCGTCTTATCTGCAAATCAGCTGTGAATGCACGCATGCGCACTGTCCTCGATGATGACGTCATTTGAACTTTTGTCATTTGAAAAGTGCTAAAGTTTGTGTTATTTGGTGACTGCAACAGCCTTCCCCGACCACTCAAAAACGGATATCGCTAAACTCCAAAATCTCCGGAAATACTCCAAATGACACCAAAGTTCAATGGGTGAGTAAATAACATTGTTTTATCACCGAAATAAGGTTCAGACTGTAAAAATGTTACTTTTCCTTTTAACTCCTACTTACTTGCAGGCTGTTCCATGTGTACCATTAGTGCTTGAAGGGCATAAAGGGCCTGTAGCTCTTTCTGTTCATCACAAAGATATCTCTGCAACAAGCTGGCTCTTTGACTAATCTGCTCTGTGTCCACTTTGTACGGATTATCGCCTAAGAAAAGAGACATGAAAACCACATGAAACTCAAATGCACAAATTGAAAAATCATTCCACTTGTGATTACTGCTTACAGATGATGGCAGACTGACAGACCGACGTCATTAATGCACGAATGAACAGGTTTGATGCAGTTTGCTGTTTGTCCAAATTGGCCTGTTAAAAACAACAACAAAAAACAATATTCAAGTTTTAATAATAATAATAATAGCCACAAGCGGCAATGATTGGCCCTCATGTATGCCTACGCCATGCCCCGCAAAAGCCCCGCCCCACACTAACCCTAATAACCATAAACCCCAACCACGACTCCAACTCCTAATCCCAACCCTAAAATTATACCTAACCCTAGTCGTAACCCTAACTCGAGCCCTTATCCTAACTCCAAACTTAACCCTGACATTTTTCAAAATGTTTGCATGTTATTTAAAAAAAACAAACAAACAAAAAAATTATCCAAGATGGTGGACTTGCGGCTTGTAAAGGGGCATGGTCATAATATAAATTTTTGTTCCTATTGCCATGATGCATCTGGCTATGCCAAACTTTCCATTGGCAAGGACAGACATTTGGCTTGTCACCATGGCAACACAATGTAAATGGAGTGTGGGTGTCATTGAGTTTTTTAATCGAGATCATGTCACAAATGTGTGTACCAAATTTCGTACATTTTTGTATTTTCTTATATCAGTCTGTTCAGGGTCAGGGTATGCACCCACAATAATAATAATAATAATAATAATAATAATAATTATATATATATATAAATATATATATATATATATATATATATATATATATATATATATATATATATATATATATATATATATTTTTTTTTTTTTTTTTTTTTTCTGGACACTCAAATATCGGTGGTGGTAAGCTACTATTGCTTCCACACCTGCCCTTGGACAGACTGACTGACTGAAGCAAGGGTGCTTCATCAGCCCCCCTGACCACCACCATTACTCACACACCACTTTCAGACTAGGCAATGTGGCTGAAATGCCTTGTCTAAGGACACAACGACAGTTTTTACAACTGGAACCCCACTGTGGCATCTGATTTTCCCAGTGGGCTCCCATGCAAGTACTAACCAGACCTGGCCTTGCTTAGTCGGGCCTGGGTAGTACTTGAATGGATTAATTCCGGTCTATAAAACACCAGAGTCCAATTAGGCTACGTTCACACTGAAGTGACCCAAATCAGATTTTTTTCGCCCCTATGCGACCTGTATCTGATCTTCTAATGACAGTCTGAATGACACAGATCCAATTTTTTCAAATCCAACCCAGGCCACTTGGATATGTGATCTTTGGACATGTGACTTCTGTCTGAACGGCCAGGTCGCGTTCATCTGACTTGGGCGTGTTTCCTCCCATGAGAGCGGTACAAGTCGGCATTCACAAATGTACATAAATGTTCTTCATGTCATACGAAAATTTGGTATGAACTCCATGTCAGTGAAGCGGCGAAGCACGTAGCAATCCCACCACTCTTGGCTGTGACTCCGCACCCACACGTTCCTCTGTATGGAGGTCGCTGCCACTGCCCCACAAAACGCCGTGGCTGAAAATCTTGGTCTTCTCCTTAATCTCTTCTTTAAAACAAATGTATCGTACATGTGCTGCTCCGGTAGGACTGCAACTTCACTAAAGCCAGACGGTCACTCATAGCGTCCATGTTTACTTCCGTAAACACTGAGCACACTCGCTGCAAGTGACCTCATCGTGTCCTCGAAGGTGCATGCGGGACACTTTTGGGGCATTTAAGGTTCACACTGGAGATCACAATACAAGCCGCATTTAATTGGAAATATGAACGACCTCGCAAAAAAAATTGGATTTCACAAAAAAATCTGAATAGAGCATTAAGCCCTGGAGTGTGAACGTAGCCTTACATACCTCAGTCCAGTCACGGATGTCAGCTTTGTCCTGAAGGAGTCTTTCCAGTTGTTTGCCCAGCTCCTCTCCAGTGAAAACTTTTTTCTTGCTGTCTTTTGATGCCACCTCTTCTCCTAAGGTGTACTCCAGTTTCTAAAATATATCAACAGATTTTAAACAATTCTATAATTTGAAGCACCATTTAACAAACCTGATCTGTTATAAAATTGTTAACATCTTCATCACCGGGCAGAAAGTCCTTCCAGTTCAGCTTAGCTTCGGTCCACATGGCTCCAACTTTCTTGGGGGTCTAAAAGTTAAAACATAATTCCCTGTCTTAGTTTACCAATAGACATCAACTGTATATAAAAGCTAATGTTACCTACCATGCCTTTACAAAGCATGTTTAAGATTTGAACCAGTAGCACACCTGCCTTCCCAAGAGGCACTAGAGGCTTTGAAATCTCCCTGAAACCAAAAGAAATAGTATACTCATTTCAGATGTGACAATCATAAATTGGTGATGTGCTGATAAAAGACAACATTGTACTTGCCTGAAGAGCTGTCCCATAGAGAGCCCACCTTCATGTAACATAGGGGTGATGAGCTCAGCCAGGTAAAGCCAGATGTAAGGTATATCTATTTCCATATTCTCTGCCACCTCTAAAATCTCGTGCAGTCTACAGCATCACAATTTCATCATTTTAAAATGAGTAAATTACATACAATTCTAGGAAAGTGTCTCCCAAAGGAGCCCAAAGCTCACCCTTTGTAGTACTGCTGCGGAGGCAGAGTCCCGGCCTTGATCAGCTGATACAGCAGCATTCCCATGTGCTCCCGGGCAATGGTGCTGCGTTCAAGTGTCAAATCCAAACCAACCCGTACAAAGACAAAAAGCAGGGAGGCACTGTTTAGCTCTGCAACACACTGCAATGCTTCCTGCAAGACAGAGGGGGGAAAAAACAATGGCTTTATTTCCAGCCATCTATCCATTTTCTTCTCCTTATCCGGGGCCGGGTCACGGGGGCAACAGTCTAATCAGTCCAAATCCGGGGCCATGGTTCTCGACCGGAAAAAGTGCAGCATCGGCAGTGATGCGGTCGCTGTACCGGACCGTTGTGGTGAAGAGGGAGCTGAGCCAAAAGGCAAAGCTCTCAATTTACCAGTCAATCTACGTTCCTCCCCTCAACTATGGTCATGAGCTCTGGGTAATGACCGAAAGAACGAGATTGCGGTTCCTCCACAGAGTGGCTGGTTAGAGATAGGGTGAGGAGCTCAGTCACACGGGAGGAGCTCGGAGTAGAGCCGCTGCTTCTCCACATCGAGAGGAGCCATCTGAGGTGGATCGGGCATCTGTTTCGGATGCCTCCTGGATGTCTCCCTTGGGAGGTGTTCCGGGCATGTCCCACCGGAAGGGAGCCCTGGGGAAGACCCAGGACACGCTGGAGGGACTATGTCTCCCGGCTGGCCTGGGAACGCCTTGGGGTCCCCCCGGAGGAGCTGGAAGAAGTGTCCAGTCCAGGGTGAAGGAGGTCTGGGCGTCCCTGCTTAGACTGCTGCCTCTGCGACCTGGCTTTGAGTTTATTTATTCAGTACAATTATTGAAAGTCTTGTTAAGCTCCTCATTTACCTTCAAGTCATTAATGTAGAGGTATTCTTCAATTATGGCATTTGACGTCTTCTCCAACTCTTCTTCAGACAAAGCAGGTTTAGATAGATGTGGCGTTGGGGCACTTTCATGCTTAACTAAAATGACAATTAAATTCCAGAATTAGGCTTCTCTGATTAGACAGCCTCCCACAAAAATATTTTCCAATTCAAAATAAATACAAAAATGCTAACCTGAAGGTATGTCTTTACTTGAAGCACGATCTTTGCTGCCCCTACCGCGACTGCCTCGGTCACGGCTTCCCCTGTCGCCGCTGCCCCTGTTATGGTCGTCTGTCATGCTGGCCACACGACGAACAGAATCCACAGCGCTGCGTCCCTCTCCTCCTCGGCTGCGCTCCTGGGATTCTCGACTGAAGCGTATCTTGGTGATTTCAGGACGGTTGCTCCCGTCACCATCACGTCCTTCCCCCCATTCAAAGTGATCAAAACGATCTCTGTCACCAACACCTCGTTCCCAACTCGAGCTTGACCTAAAGAAATAAAAGTCAAATATGAATTAATGGTTAGAATATGAATTAACACACAGAACAAGCAAATGTGTTTGGCTCAAACTAGCTAGTGAAAGGAATGAGGAGATACAGGAACACAGTAACAATAATGTATTAATGTGAATACCTCTGAGGAACTCTGCGATCAGACTCCGATGAAGACCCAGACTGCAGGGCTGAGAAACGGTTCAGTGTGCTAGTAGCAGGACGTTTTGAATCTAAACATGAGAGTGAAGACATGATTAATAAAAGTAATGACGGTTTATCAAACTCACAATTATTGTTGTATATTTTACCCCGTTCTCCACTGGATGGTTTAGTTCCACTTCCTCCATTGTAGCCTTTTCCCCAAATACCCCACATCCTTTTACCACCTGGAGCCAACACCTGTTTATTAACGTCCATTTTAAAAATCTACAAGGTACATGCATATATGAGAAAAAAACAAAACAAAACAATGCTTTAAGTATAACCAAATCATATGCAAGTGTAGACAGGCTTCATGTTACCTTAATGAGTTTGCTCAGACGAGTGGTGTCAAAAAGTCCGGAAATAGGGTCAAAGTTCCATCCTTCATCCTGGGGCTGGCTGGTCCTGCCTCCCCCGGGCGTATGGGGACCTCGGCCACCCATGCTCATTCTGCCTCCGGCCTCCTTCTTAGACAGAAGCTGCTGGACCTTTATCTGCTCCCTGTGCTCCTCCAACTCTGCCTCCTTGTGGATCTGGTCAATTGTTTTAGGTCCCTGGTCTGCTCTTCGAGGCACCCAGTTGCTCTACACATGAAAATACAAATTATAATACCTTCCTTTTTTTAAATCGTAAATGGTCAGATTTTCATATAGCCCGTTTCCACCTTCAAGGCTCTCAAAGCACTTTACATCAAGGAACCACTCTCCTCACACCAGTGTACGCAGACACTAGGGGCAAGGCGGGTTAAGTGTCTTGCCCAAGGACACAATGGCAGCATTAATCTGTGGGAACTAGAATCACACCAGCTAACCTATGGGTCAGTGGACCTGGCCACTCAACCAATGATATGGCATTACCCTTCTGAGGTCCAAGACATCTTCAAGCATAAAACGAGTTCTTGACGAGGTCTTTCTCTCCTTTATGATTTTGTCCATTTGGTTAAAATAGTGGTCCATGTGGGGCTGGAAAAAATAACCTTAATGAAATACAGGTTTAAATTTCAAAGTTCAACGTTAAAGATGTAAATATGTTCTCGTCAATTCTTCAATAAATAAAACAAAAAACAAAAAAACGCCCCACACTAACCCTAATAACCATAAACCCCAACCATGACTCCAACTCCTAATCCCAAACCTAAGCTTATACCTAACCCTAACTCGAAGCCTTGTCCTAATTCCAAACTTAACCCTGCCATTTTTCAAAATGTTTGCGTGTTATTTAAAAAAAAAAAAATCCAATATGGTGGACTCTCAGTTTGTAAAGTAGCATGGTCTGTTCTGACCGTGGGAGAGTGCGGACGTGTTTTCTCTTTCCTCCTCCTTATCTATTGCTCCGTTGTCTGTGTGCCTCTCTTGTTTTTCGTCATTTTCCAAATTCCTAAAATATGGATGTGATCAGCTGGACCCTCAACACGATTGATACTCTTTTTTCACGGAGGAGTGCCGCTCCGGGAGAAGCGGCGTGTCCGGATGGTACTTTTTCTGCTGGATATGCGAGGGACTCGTATCATGCGTGGCAAGTTGTATGCCTGGCACCATTGTATCTAGAGGATGTGGAGGATATTTACGTATTCGGATTTCTGATAGCTGGACATCTGTTAATTGGCCTGGGATTGTCCATGATCTATCGAAAAATTTGTAAGCTGGCAGCAAGTAGAGTCCCCCAAGCTGTCTGCAGCAATTTCGAGCCACTGTGAAGCCATGGGAGATCTCGTGAAAGGATTACATCAGAAAGTGGTACAGGTTGAGGACCTTTTGGAAGGGTTTCAACCGAAGGAAACATCTCGACGTTTGAATATCATCACGGGCATGCTTACAGAACTGTGTAAAGCCAACGCAGCGCAGTCTGTGCGCCAAGAGGAACTAATGAGATCTCTCATGAATCTTCATGGCGATATGAAGATGGGGGTCTGACAGAACCCGGGCTCAAGCTAAATTGTTCACCTGGGTCTCTAAAAATGTATTTCATCATGTTAAATTAATCCCTTTGGATAATTATGTCTCCCTGTGAAAATCTGTGTGGCTCCAACGGCTTATCTTTGTTTTGACTTTGTCTCCCTGCATGAACACTCCCAAGGCCACAGATGTGGTTTGTTATCATGGACTCTACATAAACATGGCACACACTATTTGGACTCCACTCATACTGACATGATTGAGTAAAATGTTCCCTGTCTTTTTAGAAAGGTCTGATCTCTGCTCTCGGTTCAATCAATTTCATTGATTTCCAATCTGATCCCCCCACACCCTTCCTTCTGTTGCCAAAGAAAAAGATCACCGTATGTTATATCTCCAATTGTTTTTCTGTCATTACATGTTGTTAAATTGTCACTGATTGTATTGCATCTTTTCTACTCTGCATCTCCCAGTCGGCGGCGCGCGCATGCGCAGCGGCCCCTCCCCTAGCCACTCTATCACTGTCCTGCCTGGTTAGTGGAATTCACTCTATGTACATGTACATGATTGTTTTAGTCAATAAAGCAAACTATGACTATGACTATGACTAAATTTTTGTTCCTATTGCCATGATGCATCTGGCTAGTCCAAAGTTTCCATAAGCAAGGACAGACATTTGGCTTGTCACCATGGCAACACAATGTTAAATGGGGTGTGGGTGTCATTGAGTTTTTTAATTGAGACCATGTCACAAATATGCATACCAAATTTCGTACATTTTTGTATTTTCATATATCAGTCTGTTCAGGGTCAGGTTATGCGCCCACAATAATAATAATAATAATAATTATTATTTTTTTTTTTTTTATTTTTTTTTTATGGACACTCAAAGATTTGAGTGAGCATTATTCATTCACTCCACACTCGGTGGTGGTAAGCTACTATTGTTTCCACACCTGCCCTGGGACAGACTGACTGAAGCAAGGCTGCTTCATCAGCCCCCCCGACCACCACCATTACTCACACACCACTTTCAGACTAGACAATGTGGCTGAGCTCAATACCATCACCAACGTTCAGTAGCCCAGACAGGGGGCACAAAATTAAAGGTCATCCAACATGTTTAAAAGGTATTTATGTTCTCATGTACCTTTGTCTTTTCAGAGTCCAGGTTTTTACCGATTGTAGACAACAAGCTGCCTAGACACTCAAGAGATTCCTCATCATGATTCTTCAAGAGTTTAGCAACACAGTCGTGCATAATGGCATCGGTCAGCATCTTCAGTTTGAAAAGCTCGCCAATAAACCTGATGTTTCCCAGCGATCGCCGTCGGGCCTTGTCTTTCACTAGCTCCACTTCCAAACGATCATGTTCTTCACCCTAAGAAATGCAGCCAATTGTTATGGCAATTGTTACAAGAAACTTCCATGTTTCATTGAATATATTTAATAAATATTGAGTCACTTCTTTTGCAGCATCCAACTCTTTCTGTTTTTTCTCAAATATTTCATCATCATCTTGATCCTTTTCAAATTCGTTTTGACAACGATTTACCAGAAGTTTGTGAAAGTTTGCTGTAGCTCCTGGCTTTTCTGCAGTAGGGACTTTTAACTGTAGTGGATAAAAATACACAATTTAAGATGGGTTGATGGACATGGCCCAAGAGGGTATTGAGTAAGAAGTGGACAGATGATTTGACACCATCATAGCTATCATTTAAGCATGTCATTGACCATAATACGGCTAGTCAATGAATCTGTAAATCATAATTTACACGTACAATAAACTGTGCAAAGGCTACTCAGATCATCTCATTATTCACAAAAACAGTTCAAAGACTGCGACTTACCCCCATGAGGCAACGACACATCTTGGCATAAGCTACAGAAAAGTTGGCCTCCATGATGGCCTTTTCAAAGATGAGATCAATGGCTCCTTTCAGTCTCTCCTCAGTGTCTATTGGCAGTTCTTGCACTTGCTTCATCAGCTCTTGAAACTTCTCAGGGGTCAGTTTGTTGAGGATACTACGCAGTTTTTTCAACACCTCTTGAGTCTTGATCTGCTCAGGATCCTCCTCTTCTCCACGGCCATGTGTGATAGACTTTTTCGAAGATGGTTTCCAAGCCTTTTCAGCCTTGTTCAGCTGAATGTCCTCCTTCATGCTGATAATGATTTTCCTAGGTTCCTTTCGCTGACCTTGCTGAGAAAGCGGAGGTTCTGGAGGCTATTTAAAATAACAAAATATGAACTCATCATATTACTCACTGATTTTTAACAGTCTACAACAGCTAAGTGATCTATGTCCATCCACAACTTAACCATGGATGAAAAACACTAATGTAATAATGTAATGATTATAATGATGTACCTTGTCAAGAACAACGTCCTTAATGGATGGCAGGCTCTCTGGTTTGCGCATACTGGCACTGCAGAACTGTAATTCCAGCAAAAACTCCCTATCGTACTGCTTCCTTGCTTCTGGATTAATGGGCTTCCATTGTTCTAAAAGAAACAAATAAAAGGATTCTAAGAAATACAATTTGGAATTTACGTTCTTTATATTGATATTTTTGCTCTGTGGCCTCAGCTTTACGTTTAATTTCATTCTGTTTGTCTTCTTTCTCCTCCCAGGTCTCTTCTACAACCTCAGCTGGAGTTTCAACTGGCACAGCTGGGGCAGCTTCTGCCTGAATGTCGACGGGCTCAGGAAGGGGTTTAGTATCCTCCTGCTGGATGGAAAGAACAATTAAACTCAAAGTGAAGACTTTGTTCAGTGGTAATAACAAAAGTGAAAAGATTTTTTAAAAGGTGACCAGTTTGTCCTCGTTTCACACCACAATTTTCATGTCTGTCAATACATCACAAAGCCACACACCTCTGTAAAGGCATCTAGGATGGTCCCACAGTCCTTCTTGTTAAGCTCTTTCATGCTCTTCTTTTTCTTTGGCACAGATGTAGCAGCTATAAAAACAGATTAAAACAGATTAGATATGAAACAATGCATATTCTTCATAAAGAAAGGAAAACACTACAACCTTGCATAGTGTACTCCTCTGTTGCTGAGGTAACAGGGGGAGGTGCTGCAGCCTCGCTTTTCTCATTCTTCACCTCTTTTTCATCCTCCTCTTGCTCCTGGGTGGGCACTGCCATTTCCACTGAGGAAGGTTCCTGAGATTGACCCATTTCAGGCTGGTCAAGTGGTTTAGTGTTGGGCATTGCTAGTTCCTCGGGCATCTCAAACTCTTGTGGAAAGCCATTGGGAAGAGGAGTCTCCGTCTTTTCAAATGTGGGTCTAAGCTCTCCATCTGAACTGGCATCTCCATTCTGAGCCTGTGGAGCTGCAGATTCTTGTGTGGAGGCGGAGGGCTTTGGGACATCAGTAACAGATGTAGTTTGTGGACTAACAGTCTCATCACTTGCTGCATTTACAGGGGCTGCCTCTTCAACTGAGGATCCCAATGAAGTTTCAACCACTGGCTCATCAGGTTTAACCATTTCTGGTTCATTTTCTGGTGCCTTCTCAGTAGGTGCAATTTGTGGTTCTTCATTTTTGACAGACATATCTTGTGCAGCTAATGATGCAGAGGGACCCACTGGTGCATCTACCGTATCACTAATGTTAGTCTGAACTTGCTGTGCCTCCTCAGAGGTAGAGGATTCCACCTCTGGGGTGGGTGAAGGGGATGGTTGCTGATCCTTTATTGATAATGGCTCATCTGGAGCTGGTGTAAGGTCTACAGATTGTGAAGCTATGTCTATTACTGATGCTGTGCCCATTTCCTGCTTTGGCTTTTCGAGAACCTCAGCATTTGTGGTAGCTGGAGGCGGTGAGGAGTCAGCACATGGAGGACCTTCAGCATTTTCATCTGCAGTTAAAACACATTTAAAAAAAAAAACAATCACTAAAACCTAGACCCAGAAAATAAATAACCGTATTCACCTGTTTGAGGTGGCATCACTTCTCCATTAGTTTGAGGGGGATTATCTACCATGGTAGGCTAAGGCAGAATGAAAATAAGGTTAAGTAAAACCAGGGAAATTACTGCAAATAAATAAATAAATATAACCACAGACTAAAAAGTTACCAGTATTTGATTTTATTATCTGACCAAGAATGCAGTAAACCTTAAACTATTACTTGCTGATTAAAATCTCATTTGCATATGACAGTCAATGAACATGTAAAAGACTTGATGTTTACCTGTGGAGGAGTTGGTGTGGTGGAGGAAGGCCCAAGGAACGCCATGATCTCCTCTGTAATGTCACGTCCTCCTTGGTTGGGGTCTCGTATTCTTATCTTCAACATAAAACAAGAAGGATTTTGTTCTAAAACACACTTAACAGCAAACAGAAGTGTATCCTTGCATTTGCTCCTAGGTCATGTAGCACCAAGCCATGATTATAAAAAAAAACGATTGTTAGATGAACGTAAAAAGGAAGGTTTTGGACTGAACAATATTCATTTAGCTCATTTTCTTTCTTTTGACCTTAGACAAGAGCAGTGAGTGCCTATTGTTGAGACACACTACCAGTTTGCGCTCCCTCTTTACTGGGCCTGGTGATGGAGGCGGAGCTTGTTGAGGTGGTGGAGGTGCGTTGACGAAGATTGGCTGAGGATGGACAGATGGGGCGTACTGTGGCTGTGCTGAATAGTATGCTCCAGCTGCAAAAATAAAAATAAAACCTTACTAAGGAAACACATACAGTTTATGTCAAATTACTAAAACAAATTGAAGTCTATGTGCAAAGGTATTCAATAAGTTGTTTGGATATAAACTTATAAGCAATTATGTGACTGGAGTGGGCAATGGAAGTGGTCTTACCCAACAATACAACATCATGCGTCTGGACGGAGTGAAAATAGTAAAATCTGGAGACTGCCCATAAAAAATGTTGTGCACCTTCAAATGTAAGAACATATTTGATTGGGACTGATGCCACAAAGTTCTTGAGTTAAGTAGACCTGCGCGATTTATCGATTAAATCGATTAAATCGAATTTATAGTTCAGGACGATGTGTTTTTATGAAAATCTATTTTTTAATTAGTTTAAATGTGAGAGGAACTGATGCGCCGCCACGCTCTACACGGGTAAGTTAGCAGGGCGCACCCAAACAAGCTAGCATGCGGGTGAGGGAAAGCCGGAGCTTGTACCAAACAAAGGTGTCGCTACATCTGTTATATGGAACTGGTTCGTTTTTCTTGCATTGGACTTAGAACAAACGAGTGTTCGCTGTAAGGTCTGTTCAAAAGCTGTTGCAGCGCGACAAATGTATCCTAGCGCCTAAAGCAGAGGCAGCGGAGTGGGAGAAGTGCAGGTCCCACAGCGCGAGCACATATCATAAAAGACATGGTGCCCATATAAACTGTGGAAAAGCCCCCCTCAACATGGTGAAAGTTTTGGACCTGAAGTATGTGCTACCAAGACGCAAATATTTTTCTTGTGTTGCCACAGCTGTATACAGACTGCACAAGCTAACATACATGAACACAGACAGTGGCTCCCTCTTTTCTGCATCACTCGAGGAAAAACTAAAACTAAAACACAACACTACCCACTCCAGTCCATGTTTCCCACAATCAGGGAATCATTTAGCTCCATAAAATGATTCTTTATAAAAGAAAGATATTTATATAACTGTGATATATTTTTTTAAAACAATAACAGATTAATTGATGCAAGAAGAAGAAGAAGAAGAAGTGACTTTATTGATCTCACACAGGAGAAATTCTTCTCTGCATTTAACCCATCCTGCTATCAGGAGCAGTGGGCGACACATTACTGCGCCCGGGGACCATCTCCATGATCTTCTTACTTCAGTTTGGTCAGGACCTCAGCTGGAGGATTTTACCTGGTGCATGTTTTGGGTTGGTGGGGGAAACCGGAGTGCCCGGCGGAAACCCACCCAGACACGGGGAGAACATGCAGACTCTACACAGAAAGGCTCGGGCGACCCGGGGATCGAACCCAGACCATGCATGCAAACTCCACACAGAACACACACAGAAAGGCCTGGGCCAAGGTGTAATGTATTTGTTTTATAAAAGAATGTTGCATTGTTTTGAGCCATTTGTCTGTCATCTGTTATTTGTTTTTGAGTAGGGCAGAGAAAAATCGATTCAAATCGGAAATCAGACTCAGATTTTATTTTTAGGCCATATCACCCAGCTCTAGAGTTAAGTATATGTACCCCGAGTACCCCGTTGCTGCTGCTGACAACACAAGCGCACACTCACACGCCACTACTCACCAAGGTAGCACTGGGAGGTGAGAGGAGCACCGTGGAGAGAGAGACGGCCATTCTCTCAGGCAGCCCCCCCCCCCCCCCCCCCCTCCCTCGCAGCAAGAGGGCGCTCTGAACCACGCAGCACAAGAGAAAAGGGAGTGAGGGACGGGAGAGGCAGGAAAGAAGAAGAGGGCGCAGGAAACGACAGATGCAGAATGAGTTCATGAGAAGATGTCGGGGAGGCAGGGGGTTAAAATTGGCCCATGAAATGTCTAAAATACATGGGTCATTCCAGAATTGGAGGACATTTTACGTCCCACCCATCAAATATTAAATAATCCACATACAAAATACTAAAACATACAGTTTCTGAGTGAATTTACTTGTCCTGAGACCAAATCTAAAAAAAACTAAGAGAAAAGAATGCTTGAAAATAGTTTTAAAATTACCAAATAAATCTGGAGTACCCCCAAAATGCCATTTTCCTCTTGTCCCACTCCTCTAATGACCAAACTGCATCCCAAATAAAACAGTTAAAATTTTATTTTTTCTATAATTTGTTTCATTGCCATCTCTTGTAACTGTGGGAACATTTTTAGCCTGGTAGAAGAAGAAGAAAGCAGAACCACATGATCGATCAATCAATCAATCAATCAATCAACAGTAAACCACATGATCCCCTGGACTCGACATCATCAAACAGTTTTCCAAAAGAATGGGCAGAGCAAAGGTTTGTCTTCTTTTCTATTTTTCATATTTTTATAACATCGTTAGTCTTGATTGAATGTCTCACTCTGCCTCATGCAACCCTGTTATGCAAATGATCAGAATAAGACAATTATTATGATTTTTCCTTTACTTATTTGCATAAATAAGTTTTTCCTCTTGATTAGCAGTAACAGCTAAACAGCTTCTACTCCTGAGATAAAGTGAACATTAGTGCGGATCTGCAACCCTGTTACCTGCAACCCTGTTACTGTGATCAGAGGAAATCAATAAATAAACCAAATAAATCATGTCAGAAAAATGTTACCATTGATCCGTAAGCTGAGATAATCAAGCATTTGATAGTTTATTACCTATTATTGATGAATATGTAGCAGAAAATCAGAAAAGTGAAGATTTATGTTTCAAGAATTTTAAAGCCAAAATGTCCTCCAGTTCTGGAATGACCCACATATTGTATTCTTAATTGGCGTCCTCCTTTCAGACATTTGGCAACTCAAGATAGACTTAATAGCTAGAGGCACACTTTGAATCAATAAGAGTGATGAAAGCATTTCATGGAACCGTAAAGGTAGTTTCAAGTGAAAACTAGAAAGAACACAAGCCAAAGCACTTGAGCCAGACCACACGCAGTTCACTACATTTATTTTCACTAAAAACAGAGACACATCATCAAGCAAAACCATGACCTGCTCCATTTTCTGATGGGACTCTAAATCAAACCTGAAATCAATGTTTTTCGACAACTGTATGTTTGAGTTTTGTTGCTTGTTCATGAATATAAAAAGATATAAAGCCATCTGATGATGATTATTATGAGATTATTTTATATTAAACATGACAAGTACAAATAATGTCATGGTTGTGCCTAATTGTTAGACAGCAGAGAAATACCTACCAAAACCTGGGTATCCAGCAGGACTTGTTCCTGGATAGAAACTGGCTGTTCCACTTGTCACAGGGTACTGCTGGGTGGTTGTCATGTACGGGGTCCAGTACTGAAAACCAAAGGGACGTGTAGTTAAAATTATGAAGTGGCAAGAAGCTTGATGTACACCATAACAACTCATTGTAGTAGTGGTTAACTTGTATTAATGCACCAAAAAGCTAAACGCCATGGTTCCAGGTGTAATTACACAGCTCTAAATTACTGTGTATAAAAAGGACTCTTGTAGTGCACATGATATCACTGGTAACAATGGTACAGAGGAGGAGGTTAAGACACTCGGGTGAAATTGGCAGGTTGTGTGAGGGAAAACTGAGGTGTGATAATAAAAAGGGGCTTAGTGTCAACCCACCTGTCCAGGAATAAAGTAGCCCTGGGGGGATCCAGCAAAGGGGATCTGCTGCTGGGGTATCATCATCATCTGGAAGCCATTAGAAAGTAGAATTTGATAAAGGTTTCTGTTTAAAAACATTGGAATATATAAAACACAATTAACTGTCATTTCTTTTCACGCTAGCCTTGAGAGAGTGCAGACGTCTGTCTCTTCCTCCTTATCTCACTGCTCTGTTGTGTCTGTGTGCCTCTCTGTTTTTCATCATTTTTCTACCTTTTGGAGCAGATTTTCCAAATTCCTAAAATATGGATGTGATCAGCTGGACCCTCAGCGCAATTGATACTCTTTTTTTCACGGAGGAGTGCCGCTCCGGGAGAAGCGGCATGTCCGGACAGTACTTTTGCTGCTGGATATGCGAGGGACTCATACTGTATAATGCGTGGCAAGTCGTATGTCTAGCACCATTGTATCTAGAGGATGTGGAGGATATTTACGTATTCGGATTTCTGATAGCTGGACATCTGTTGATTGGCCTGGGATTGTCCATGATCTATTGCAAAATTTGTAAGCTGGCAGCAAGTAAAGAGTCCCCCAAGCTGTCTGCAGTAATTTCGAGCCACTGTGAAGCCGTGGGAGATCTCCGTGGGAGTACATCAGAAAGTGGCACAGGTTGAGGACCTTTTGGAAGGGTTTCAACTGAAGGAAACATCTCAACGTTTGGAAATCATCACTGGCATGGTTACAGAACTGTGCAAAGGCAACGCAGCGCAGTCTGTTCGCCAAGAGGAACTAATGAGATCTCTCATGAATCTTCATGGGGATATGAAGATGGGGGTTTGGCAGAACCAGGGGCCCAGCTAAATTGCTCGCTCACCTGGGTCTCTAAAAATGTATTTCATCATGCTAAATTAATGCCTTGTAAATCTGTCTCCTGCGAAAATCTGTGGCTCCAACGGCTTATCTTTGTTTTGACTTTGTCTCCCCGCATGAACACTCCCAAGGCCACAGATGTGGTTTGTTATCTGGACTCTACATAAACAGTGGCACACACTATTCGGACTATTCACACTGACATGATTAAGTAAAATGTTTCCCTGTCTTTTTAGTAAGGTCTGCTCTCTGCTCTCGTTTTCAATCAATTTCATTGATTTCTGAACTGATCCCTGCCCCACCCTTCCTTCTTGTCGCCAAAGGAAAAAACACCGTATGTTACCTGTCCAATTGTTTTTCTGTCCAACCAATCAAAATTTAATTTAAATTTCTTGGTTTTTGTATAATTTGTTTCATTTCCATCTCTTGTAACTGTAGAACATTTGTTTTAATAGACATAATATTTCAAATAATAATTATTATTCATGGAACATGTGTCCCACAACCTGCACCAACCCTGTTACCAGAACATTTTTAGCCTGGTAGAAGAAGAAGAAAGCAGAACCACATGATCAATCAATCAATCAACCAACAGTGACCCACATGATCCCCTGGACTTGACGTCATCAAACAGTTTTCCAAAAGAATGGGCAGAGCAAAGGTTTGTCTTCTCTTCTATTTTTCATATTTTTATAACATCGTTAGTCTTGATTGAATGTCTCACTCTGCCTCATGCAACCCTGTTATGCAAATGATCAGAATAAGACAATTATTATTATTATTTTTCCTTTACGTATTTGCATAAATAAGTTTTTCCTCTTGATTAGCAGTAACAGCTAAACAGTTTCTACTCCTGAGATAAAGTGAACATTAGTGTGATTTTGCAACCCTGTTACCTGCAACCCTGTTACTGTGATTAGAGGAAATACATAACCATATAAATCATGTAATAAATTTTTTTACCATTGACCGTAAGCTGAGCTAATCAAGCATTTGATAGTTTTTTACCTATTATTGATGAATATGTAGCAGAAAATCAGAAAAGTGAAGGTTTATTTTTCAAGAATTTTAAATCCAAAATGTCCTCCAATTCTGGAATGACCCACATGTTGTGAATAATTGTCATTGATTGTATTGCATCTTTTCCACTCTGCATCTCCCAGTCGGCGGCACGTGCATGCACAGCGGCCCCTCCCCTACCCGCTGTATCGCTGTTCTGCCTGGTTAGTGGGGAAATGAAATTTCGAATTCACTCTATGTACATATACATATGGTTGTTTTTCGACAATAAAGCAAATTATGACTATGACTACTATGAATTACCTTTATTACAAATGACAAAGTTGACTCTACTGTATTTAGTCAATGAGATTAGTAAGATGGACCAGATCAACGACAGCTATAGTAACAGATGAGCAAAACACCGCTCAACCTGATGGTAAGCATCAACATGAACTCTCCATGGCATGTTCAGTGCTCGAGTTAAGTAGTACTGCATAAACTGTACTCAAGAGATCGAGTCTCTACTCCTTAAAAAGAGAAACTAAAGAGAAGAACTTTTGCCTGTAGTGCTCTGTATTGTTAGTTTTTGAAAAATAGATCGAAAGTGATCTGAAGAAAGGCATTGATATGGAATTGAGGTTATCAGCATTTAATGTCAGAATTCAGCAGAATACAAACGCAAGATGACATCAGACATCTCCAGCTTATCACATGTCGTCTTCCTGGCAGCCATCTTCTTCAGCAGGCCCACAGACAAAAGACACTGGTCGTGTCCCTTTTGGCAGTTCTCACACACACAGTGACCACGGAGCAGCTGGTTTACAGACCTGTAGCATGCTTTATGACATCACTACCACAGCTAGCCTATAGGAGAAAAGCTTAGCCATGCAGTGTCCCAAAATACTGTACAGAGTCCCCAAACATTGTAAGGCGACCATAGAGGAGCTACCAAGCTTTAGTTGACGTCAGCCAGTTACAGAAGAGGAGTTTCCTAATAGTTTGAAGCCAACCAAATCATTGACGGATGGGAACAGGTAAACATATGGGGGGGTCCTTTACGTTCCCCACACCAGCTTAAAATAGAAGACAGACCCCCCCAGGTATTTTTTGTGATTGTTTCGGGCTAAAATGCCTGAATTTGCGTGAGCTTTTCCAAAAAGTTGCGATGAAAGTTGCGGTGCTTTTAAGGTTTTTGTTGCGATTTTGTTGTGGGAGGAAGTGAAAGTTGCGATAAATAGTTGGGATTTTTGCTTTTTGTAATTAAAATTGAGTAATATTTTGAATAGTGAGTTATTACTGACAAAGAATAATACAAAGACACAGAGATCACAGATATGGTCCTAAAACAACCTTACCAACATCGAAAATAAATGACTACTAGGAGGGGAACTGTTTCGCGCGGTCTTTTGCTGTTATTTTTGTGGGCAAATGGCGCCGCAGACATGTTTCTTTGCCATTAGAAGCCGTGTCTCAATTCTCAGAGCGTGCGGCTCGGAGCGTGGCCCGAAGGGCATGTGCATCACACATTTCGACAGTACACCTGCGCGACGACTGCTGTCCCACTTCTTTTTTGCCCCATGCGCAGTTAACACGCAGTCCGAAGACCACAGTCGTTAAGCGGTCCGCGGACTGCAGTCGGGGCTGAGCAAGTGTGCACCTCCTTGACTGCAGTCTGAGCCCCCTTTGGGCCGCGCTCCGAGCTGTACGCTCTGGGAACTGGGACACGGCCGCAGTTTTGTTTTGTCACACGGAAGTAAAGCAGAATGTTGCGGCTTCCAAACTCAAACCTTTTAGCCGCCGAGAATATGAGGTTGGGTCCTATGGCTCGCAGATTTGTGACGCGCTAAGAGGAGGCTATGGTGACAGATACGCTGAGATCCAGATATGCGTTTTGTGCATTTATTACAAAAAGAGCGCACACAGCTATGACAGCGCAGCAGGATGAAATGGAACTCATGAAAACCAGCAGGATGAACAGATTAACGTGAAAGATGAATGAATGGTTTGCGGTCAACAAAAAATACGGCTACACCCCAACCCTGACTCTCTCCTCTGTGTGACAGGTGAGCGCGCGCTTTTACACGCACACACTTCCGCACGTGCACACACCCACACTCACGTGAACCACCGCCTCTGCCGCACACACACACAAACGCACCGTGCACCTCATCTCAGTTATGTCTCCTACACAGAAGGAAGTTGGGCGGCGTTCAATATGTCGCCGATGATTGGTCAAAATTTGTAAAAATTGCGGGAAAGTTGCGGTGATTGGTCAAAATTGCAACACCGCCCTGAATTCGCGGGGATTGGCTGAAGTTGCGTTGAAGTTGCAAATCGCAACATCGCGAATTCCTGGAGGGTCTGACATATAGACCCACTTTTCAGTACTTAAATTAAGAGAACAGAGATTGCATATCTTTATATGAAAATACACATGTAAATTAAAGAATGAAATCCTACAGTATCCACCCTTCAGCCGCAAAACACATGAGCAGAGAGCAAGAGAAGGAATGAGAATTGGGTGAAAATGGAGACAAGAGACATTGTGGAAAGCGAGATGCATTAAGTTTGTGAAGAAGAACAAAAGTAGTATTTCAGTACTGAAACCTATAAAGGGGTGTCTTTGCATCTTTGCAGTGAATCTCATAAATTCCTGCAGGTGATAGTTTCCATGTAGCATGCATCATTAACAAGATCTAACAGTATTTGAATCAAAAATATCAAATCCAGTTTTGCTGACAAGTTGAGAATAAACAAAGTAGTAACTCACAGATGACTTCATGATAATCTATTTTCTAAATCAAAAACTAAACTAATATATTGGCATGCGACTTTATGAGAAGCTAAAGAGATAGTAAAGTGTAAAGTGCAAGGCCCTGCAGCAAACTGGTCGGACAGCAAAAAGAAAGGCAGAATTTCAGTTTTAAGTTTAAAGATCCCATGACATGGTACTTCTTGATGCTTTTATATGGCTCCTTAATAGTTCCCTAATACTGTAAATGAATCCTTCTTCAAAATCAACACTCAGTGCATGAGAAAGAGAGATAAGATGAGAAAGAGTCATAAATGTCTCTCTGGAACGCTCCATTATGGGCGTTGTTGCTTGAATGCAAATGAGGAGGACAAAAATAGGCCAGAGTAGCGGGTGGGGGCGTGACCAAACTCTCCGCTCTTTCCTCTTCAGCTGTGCGCTGTGCGCTGGCCCCACTTCCGCGTTTTTGCACGAAGGAAGAGATGAGAAGCGTTCCATTGAAAAATAAACACATTTTCACAGAAAATAAAATTAAACCACTGCTGTTCAAAGGTCCAGAGGCTCAGATAAAGGACTTCCGAGCCTAGAAACACTCGCACGTGCCTCCAGGCAAATAAAAAAACGCATTTCGCATTGCGTAGCTCGTTCGCGGTCCAAACTCTCTGGGCGTGATTTACAGAGACGCTGAGTAGAGACACAGACGGGGGTGGAGCTGCATTTTTCGATGTGACGTCACATAGTTGCCTTGTTCAGAATCGCCCGTTTGAGCTGTGTTTTTTCTAACGCAGAAAAGGACCGCAAATGCTCAGGTTAGACATTTCGCAACTTTTAGCCATGGAGGGGGGGCTAAACAGGGTAGGGGAGCTCACATTAACGTTCAAAAACCTCAGAAAGTGAAAATTTCATGCCATGGGACCTGTAAGACAACACAACCCTCACTCCATCCCCACTAATCCAAAACCTTGGCATTCTTTTTGACACCACACTCTCATACAAACAACACATAAACTACATAACCCGGACTGCTTTCTTTCATCTCAAAAACATTGCACGACTCCGCCCATCCCTTTCTTTCTCTGCTGCCGAAACTTTCATTCACGCATTCATCACCTCTCGAATCGACTACTGCAATAGCCTTTTCTAGGGTCTACCCTCCAAAACTCTCAACAAACTCCAATACATCCAAAACTCTGCTGCCCGCCTCCTCACCCACACCCGCTCCCGAGACCACATCACTCCTGTCCTCCAAAACCTCCACTGGCTCCCCATCCCTCAGTGCATCCAATTCAAAGTCCTCCTCATGACCTACAAAACCCTCCATAACCTGCCCCCATCATACCTCTCTGACCTCCTGTACCGCCACACCCCATCCCGCTCCCTTCGTTCCTCCGACGCCAACCTCCTGTCCCTCCCCTACAGAACCAAGCTCCGAAACTGCCCCCACCCTCTGGAACTCACTCCCACGACCTGTGACTGCTCTGACCTCCCCACCTTCAAAAAACTGCTCAAGACTCACCTTTTTAAAACTGCTTTTAATGTTTCTTAATGTTTAATGTTTGTTTGTTTGTCTATAGTTTTATTACTGATTTTACCTTCTGTACAGCGTCTTTGAGTGTCTTGAAAAGCGATTTATAAATAAAATGTATTATTATTATTATTAAGAAGAGAGTTGGCCTAAGCCATTAAGAGGCCATGTTTGTTTGTTTATTTGTTTATTTACGGATCCCCATTAGTCTCTATAAACGTAGAGACTAGTCTTCCTGGGGTCCATGTCAAAGTGTGGAGGAAGTTTTCACACATGACAAAACCCAACATGATCGAAGAGACAACCAGGCCATGCACAATACCTGTCTAGGTTGAGGTGTGGAGTTCATTTGTGGAGGGGCAAAAACGAGAGGTCCGTAGAAAACAAAAAGAACAGCTTGATGAAGTTACATGAAATAAATGACAAAGTCTGTGTCAGACAAGTTACAACAAAAATTAACTTTGTAAAGGACACCGTTAATAGAACAGTGTTCACTCATCTCCCTCTCTTCTTCAGTCAAAGGTCAAAGATTAATGATTAAAGATCAAAGTCAGCTTTATTGTCAATTCTGCTACATGTGTTAAAATCTGAAAGCAGTGCAACATAATAAATAAATACTTATTTACAGATGTCCAAATTGTGCAGTGTGCATCAAAAATGTGCAATGGAAGATACAGCAGTGAAATGGTAATGTGCAATAGAATGTGCACTGAAAGTAGAGATTAAAATAAATGTGCAACAGTAGAAATTCCAGTGCAATAACAGTAGTAAACAACAGTACAACAGTAGTAATTCCAGGGCAGGAGGCTTCTGAACAGGCTGTGTGCGGGGTGGCTTGGGTCACCCACAATGCTGGACGCTCTGCGGGTGAGCCGGGTGTTAAAAATGTCCAGGAGGGAGAGGAGAGAGACACCAGCGATCCTCCCAGCTGCATTCACTATGCGCTGCAGGGCTTTCCTGTTCTGTTCAGTGCAGCTCCCGTACCACACAGTGATGCAGCTGGTCAGGACGCTCTCAATGGTGCCTCGGTAGAAGGTGGTCATGATGGGTGGGGGGGCTCCAGCTCTCCTCAGTTTGCGGAGGAAATAGAGGCGCTTCTGAGTCCTCTTTGCCAGTGATACAGTATTCACTGTCCAGGAGAGGTCCTCACTGATGTGCACCCCCAGGAATTTGGTGCTGCTCACCCTCTCTACAGATAGTATAGAATTGTTTTGAGATTGTTTATTTTAGAAGTGCTTATATTTTAAGATTTTATCCTGCACTAGCTTTTTAAGATTGTACTTTGTATTTGATATGTGATTTCTTTTTATTATATTGTATTTTTATTGTATTTATAATTGCACTTTATCGTATTTTTGTATTGTATTTTATGATGTGAGGACTGCAGATGGAAATTAGCTTTGAGCTAAATCTGGTGCAGATATCTTTTTAATGAAACTGCACACTGTCCTTAATAAACTAAACTAAACTAAACTAAACTACAGCAGCACCATTGATGGACAGTGGGGGGTGCTGGGTGGGGCCTCTCCGGAAGTCAATAACAATCTCCTTGGTCTTTTCAACATTCAGAAAGAGATTGTTATCGCTGCACCACTGGGTCAGAAGGCTCACCTCACTCCTGTAGTTTGTCTCATCGTTATTAGAGATGAGACCCACCACAGTCGTATCGTCCGCAAACTTCACTATGTGATTGGTGCTGAACGCTGGTGAGCAGTCGTGGGTCAGCAGAGTGAAGAGCATCGGACTGAGCACACAGCCCTGGGGGACTCCTGTGCTCAGTCTAATGCAGCTCGAGGTGTTTCTGCCGACCCGCACTGCCTGTGGCCTCTCACTGAGGAAGTCCAGCAGCCAATTACACAGTGAGGTCTGAAGCCCCAGGTGGTCCAGTTTGGTGATGAGCTGCTGTGGGATTATAACCTGGGAGATCCCAGGCTGCTTTCGTTCGTTCAGATCTGAAAGACAGCCTGGCAACTATGGCAAGCGAGCTCTCCCGATTCTGGGAGCCAATCAGAGAGCGGGGAGGGGTGGAAAGACGGTGACGTGTACGTGACAAACGGAAGCTTGTAGTTTGAACTGACAACTGACATGATTGGCTATGAGCTACGTATACTCCAAATGATAGACATTCGTAACGCCCAATAAACGGCCGTTGGCGATCATAAACCACACCTCCGCTACGAGATATTTCAAAGGTGGCTCCCAGACCATATATCACTTGTGATATGGTCAGGTGTAAACCAGGCAAGTTGAATACTGAACTCAAATCTATGAACAGCATTCTCACATACGAGTCCTTATTGTCCAGGTGGGTGAGGGCTGGGCGAAGAGCAGAGCAGATTACATCCTCGGTAGAGCGGTTGGCCCGGTATGCAAACTGGAATGGGTCTAGGGTGGGTGATCCTCTGCACAGTCCTTCAACACACGGCCAGGGATGTTGTCCGGGCCTGCAGCCTTGTGGGTGTTGATCCTGGAGAGTGTCCTCTTCACGCTGGCTGCAGACACACACAGGGGCTGGTCGTGGGGAGGTGGTGGAGTTTTGTGGGGCCGGGTGTCGTTTTGTGCCTCAAACCGCGCAAAGAAGCTGTTGAGGTCATTGAGCAGGGTGATGTTGCTGTCACAGGTCTGTGGCGAGGGTTTGTAGTCCGTGATGTTCTGGATGCCCTGCCACAGACTCCGTGTGTCCCTGCTGTCTTTGAAATGTCCAGTTATTTTCTGTGTGTATTTGTGTTTTACTTTCCTGATGCCACGGGACAGGATGGTTCTTGCTGCCTTCAGATGGGGGACATCCCCGGCTCTGAAGGCAGCGTTCCTGGCTCTCAACAGTCTGTGAACCTCCCGTCAGCCATGGCTTCTGGTTAGCCCTGGTGATGATGGTCCTGGTGTGTGACATCACCAATGCATTTGGTGATGTAGGAAGTCACAGTGTCTGCGTTCTCCTCAATGTCCGTGTGGTTGTTGTATGTGGCGGCCTGTTTGAATACTGCCCAGTCTGTTGTACCGAGGCAGTGCTGTAGTGCAGACGAGGCCCCCTCTGAACACACCTGGATCTGCTTCAGAACCGGTTTGGAGACTCTCACCCGGGGTCTGTATGCCGGTCTGAGCAGAACAGAGATGTGGTCAGAGAGGCCTATGTGGGGGAGGGGGGAAGCCTTGTATGCTCCTTTGTGTGTCGTGTAAACCATGTCCAAAATGTTGTTTCCTCTGGTTGGAAAATCAACATGCTGATGCATTTGTGGCATGACAGTCTTTAAAGGGATAGTGCGGTTTTTAAAAAAAAGTTAATCTGTATGGGTTTCCTTCTAAAAGTTCCGTGTGTTGACACCGGCTTACCACTGACAGTCTCAGCTGATCCCGGTTCGGCTCGCTTTCTGGAGCCCACGTAAGTAGGTCCGGTAATTTCCCTGGAACATGAAATAAAGCTTGTTTTTCTTCTCAAAACAAAACAATTGTTAGAAAGGTGATATATTTGCGTCCGAAACAGTTGTCCACGAAACATCCAGCAGCGTATTTCGCATTTGCGTATTGTCTCTCTCCACTCGTATCACTACGCCCATGTTAACTCTATCAGCCTGTTCACTTGTAAACTTCGGCGTAGACAAAGGTTCAGGTTCAGAAAATCACATAAGGATTTAAATTCATCAGATATTGGGCTGAGCAGGACCCAATTTAAGTCACCTGCCAAAATCAATTCACAACTCAAGCAAAAGCTGTTTTAAAGATTCTAAAGTACTAGGTGGAGCCGATGGTGGCCTATAGCACCCTACCACATTCAAAAAGATATTTGTGGAAAGTTCAATTTTAAGTTCAAGCAAGTCCAGTTGTTATATATAAATATTGCATAATTCAACATGCAAGGATGAGCTAACGTAAGCTGCCACCCCACCGCCCCTCCCAGATGCTCGATCACAGCGATATACATTAAAGCCACTAATGCGTGAAGAATCCCTCAGTTGTCCAGGTAGAATCCATGATAAAAGGAGAAATTCAATTTGTCAACTGGACAAAGTTTGTTTGGTCGAAAACATTTCGCTGCTCTAAAACCACTAATCGAAATATCATAGTCACATACAGATTTCTTAAGCCATGTTTCAGAAATAATATCAGCTGCTGTTGAACGAACCCAAATTTTAAAGGTCCCATGACATGGTACTTCTTGATGCTTTTATATGGCTCCTTAATGGTTCCCTAATACTGTAAATGAATCCTTCTTCAAAATCAACACTCAGTGCATGAGAAACAGAGATAAGATGAGAAAGAATAATTTTTCTCTCTCTGAACAGGCCATTCTGGGCGTTGTTGCTTGAATGCAAATGAGGAGAAAAGAGCTGGCCAATAGTAGAGGGTGGGGGCGTGGCCAAACTCTCCGCTCTCGCTCTCAGCTGATCCATTTCCGTGTTTTTGCACAGGGGGAGAGATTTGAAGCGTTCCATTGAAAAATAAACACATTTCCACAGAAAATAAAATGAAACCACTGCTGTTCAAAGGTCCAGAGGCTCAGATAAAGGACTTCCGAGCCTAGAAACACTCGAACGTGCCTCCAGGCAAATAAAAAAACGCATTTAGCATTGCCTAGCGCATTCGCAGTCCAAACTCTCTGGGCGTGATTTACAGAGACGCTGAGTACAGACAGACGGGGGTGGAACTGCATTTGCATTTCTTTTTTCGATCTGACGTCAATAAGGTGCCTTGTTCAAAATCGCCCGTTTGAGCTCTGATTTTTTGTAACACAGAAAAGGATCGCAAATGCTCAGTTTAGACATTTCACAACTTTTAACCATGGGGGGGGGGGGCTAAACAGGGTAGGGGAGCTCACATTAACGTTCAAAAACCTCAGAAAGTGAAAATTTCATGCCATGGGACCTTTAACAAAGTCCATTTTGGGCAGCAAGCTGCGTGCATTTAGGTGAATAATTTTTAGACCAGAATATAATTTAAATTCTGATGGCATCTGGAGAGCCGGACCTGGGTTTGGCTGCACATTTCCAGATATCAATAAAAGTAAAAGAATCAGAAACCTTCGCTTTTGGATATTTTGCTCCTGAGAAAAGACACATTTAGTCAAAAAGTTTGATTTGGAAAAGGTACCTACAACCATTGAGAAATACAAAATACAAAATACAAAAGATTTTTCATCCCGAATCTGAAGACCTGGAAATGCAATCGTGTATTGGTGTGTGAGTTCGGACTGGGCTCATCATCATCTGAACACTTAAAGTAGACATTATTTGTACATGTACTTTCATTTGTGTCCCTATCCCTATGTCCTTTTGGCTAAGAACAAGTATTAAAAGCAATATTATCAAAGACTTTGTCATTTTATACAGTCAACACATGAAATCAAACAAAATGAAAAATGATGCAAAAGCAAACCTTGGGTTAGTGAAAATGAGATGTTGAGTGCTGGTGATGCTGAGCAGAGCTGAGGCAAGGCCTGAGTCCAAGCTGATGGTGGAAGCTAGCAGAGCAGGCTTGTGGCTTGAGCCAGGGCCCAGATCCAGGCTGATGGATGAAGCTAGAAGTTTAAACCAAGCTTGACGGTCATAGAATTTCTCAGTTAGAAATAGTTTCTCAGTTTTAAAATTCAATTAAATTTATTTATTGTCACATGTGCATATACATACAAGAATGTAAAGACATACTGGACGAGACAATAAAAAACAAAACAAAAAGTTCATGGTGTTCTTAGTGAGTGACAGGGGGCTGAGGGGGGGCAGAGGGGGAAAAGTGGGGGTAGGGCAGGGAGAGAGTTAAGTCTTAAGGAAAAAACTGTCCCCGAGCCTGCTGGTTCTAGCCGGGAGGCTCCGCAGTCTCCTTCCTGATGGCAGCAGGCTGAAGAGGCTGTGGGATTGGGTGGGTGTGGTCACCTGCAATCCTGGTGGCTTTGCGGGGGAGGCGGAAGTGGTAAATGTCCAGTAGAGGGGGAAGAGGGACACCGATGATCCTCTCAGCTGCTCTGACGATGCACTGCAGTCTTTTTGCAGGACACGGTGCAAGAACCGTACCACACCGCGATGGAGCTGGATAGGATACTCTCGATGGTGCCTCTGGAGAATGTCCGGAGGAATGGGGACCGGGGCTCTTGCTCTTTTCAGATTGCGGATAAAGTAAAGGCATTGTTGGGCTCTTTTGTTTAAAATAAAGATTCATTCAACGGTTTAAATACAGTGGTACCTCACCTTACGAAATTAATTCGTTCCAGAAGTGGTTTCGTAACGTGAAAAATTCGTAAGTTGAGTAGCTATTTCAATGGAAAAAGCCCGATTCGTTCCAAGGCCCCGATCCAAGTTTTTTTTTTTATAGCGTAACATTGTGTTCCTGATTGGTTTCTCAGACTGGATTTAAACTCTTCTCACATTTGTCTCTCGTTTAAACACTCAAACTTTCATAGATTTTCAACAAAATTATTAATAGTGAAGTGTGGGGGGAAGGGGGAGGGGGGAGAAGACTGCGCTCTGACACGTGTGTGATAGCGCAGCATGACCCGGCGCGGAGCTGCCAGCAGGTCTAGACCTGGACTAAACCAGGACTGGACCAGGACTAAACCAGGAATAAACCAGGACTAGACCAGGTGGATTAAAGTGCCGCGCGCAGGTCTATTTCCTGGTTTCGTTTCGAGTCACAGCTGAGGGGAGCAGCGAGGAGGACCGCACGCAGTCTGAGCACATGAACGAGACCCGTACTCAAACCGTGCCTCCTCTAGACCTGCAGGTCTAGACCACCGCGGCTCTTGCATGCGTTCGTGGGTCTCGTTCATGCGCTCCCCCTCAGCTGTGACTCAAAACGAAACCAGGAAATAGACCCGCGCACGGCGCTTTAATCCACCTGGTCTAGTCCTGGTCCAGTCCTGGTTTAGTCCAGGTCTAGACCTGCTGTCAGCCCCGCGCCGGGTCATGCTGCGCTATCACACGTGTCCGCGCACACACACCGCCCTCCCCCTTCCCCCCACACTTCACTCTTAATACATTTTGTTGAAAATCTATGAAAGTTTGAGTGTTTAAACGAGAGACAAATGTGAGAAAAGTTTAAATCCAGTCTGAGAAAAGCGTATAATGTGTGTGGCTGAGCGCGCATCATTTGAATTTTTGAGATTTCGCGTTTCGTAACTTTTCTTCGTATCTAGAGACCAAAATTTACCGTGAAGGCGTTTCGTAACTTGAAATTTTCGTTTGTTGGGTCATTCATAAGGTGAGGTACCACTGTACTTTAAAAATCATGCTCAACCCAGAGCAAACAAACAGAAGGCCATCTCCCATTGGACACCAGTTTTCCAACTCTGGCGTCCCCAGATTAGTTTTTTTGAAGTCGTTTTAGATTAATATTGTGATTTAGATGTCCGAATTATAACGTAATGATCCATGGTTGTCATGGATTATAACTACAGATCAGACACGAGCAGTATACATCTGACGTGAAGCGATAAAATGATGCGAAACTGAAAAACTGATTTAAAAAAACGAAACAAAATTGTGATTACCAAACATTTTATTCAAAACAAAATTTGTAGAAGAAAAGACAAAGCATTCAGTTTACTTTTACAGTCTCTTTTCACTAAAATCCACTGTTGAAACATCCATAAAAAAATACTTCATCGCCTCAACAAAAGCAAGAGTCCTCTTCCGAGCACACATAAAAAAATACTACAGTACAAACATGAAAAGTACAAGTACATGATGGGATATACACAATAAATAGTCTGTACAGGAACGCCACTGGTCTCAGCCGTGGCCAGTGCAAATCCAGCCTCCGCATTTAAAGCCGCACTGTGGAACTATTCTGTCACTGGGTACGCCGCCTGCTTGTCTCCATGGTGACGTTAATACTTCTGGAGGGTCTCAAAGTATTCAAGTATTACATATATCGATTTCCATAGATACAAGAAGGTCGTGGAGATGTTTCTGCTTAGTCTGGAATGTCCCATGGTATGGCATTAAACCTGTTTCCAAGGAGACGTGCAAGAGACACCGTAAAGACAAGTTACAAGTCAGGTGTGTGGAGAGGCGACCCCGCTCACCAAGTTTTTCAAGGTGTTTGTGAACGATAAAAACATCAAGTATTGAATAAAAAAAATACAGTATGTTGGATAAGTAATGCCGTACTGTGGGACATTCCGGGCAATTGCATCTCCACGGAGACAAGCACGCAGCGGACGATCCTCTAAAGAAAAGTTCCGTAGTGCTTCTTTACCCAAAAAGAAGTCAAACTCAGTATCTTAACACGTGAAGCACTTTTCAGTTCTTCTAGATGCTCCGCGGAGTTCCGTTTTGGAGACGGGGCTTCAGTTGGCGGAGACATCCAGCTTTCTGCGGTCTTTCATGCGCTCCGCCTGTGCAGCACCTCACCCCCCTGAGGCGTAGAGGGCGCTCACAGGTGCCCCGTTGTCCACAGTCCCGGTCAGGGCCTAACACCACAGGTCCAGATTCTCCGTGGCGGCGAAGCCTGGGCTGTCGCGGGTCTGCCAGTATGTGCCGTTGTAGAGCCAAACCTCGCGGCCGCTGTCGTCCGCCGTTTTACTGACGGGAAAAACAAAACGGAAAGATTCAGATTCAGACCCACGGCACGTTCGAGTTTAGAGATTACGACAAAGCAAAATCATCAAAGTACTCCACTGATTGTATTTACTAACATTAAAAGTGCACTGTGAAACTTTTTGGTTGATGGTCCATCACCAGCTTGTTTCTATGGATACGTCATTGCTCTTCCTGGAATGTTCCACAGCGTGACATTAAACAGCTCTACTTTACATTTATTCAATTACCGGTGGATTTAGAGCTCAAAAATACCTCGAAAAACAGGCATTCTGACTGTGAGCGAGGTCGCCAGTCCACAGATCTGACCTGTAACTTGGTCTGGTTTGGTCTCCATGATAAAAAGGTTTAATGCCATACTGTGGAACATTCCAGACAAAGCAATATCATCTCCATGAAGAAAAGTATTTGACGGACCCTCAAAATGCACCTTTAAAGCGACCGTTTGTAACTCGACTGGCTGCTGCATCTATGTTAGTCTTGTTTTGCATTTTGTGCGCTCATAACGTAAAACTCAACCACTTTTATGGTCTTAAACATACTTATTTGTGGTTTGAAGACTATGGGAAGCCATCTTAAAGGTCCCATGACATGGTACTTCTTGATGCTTTTATATGGCTCCTTAATGGTTCCCTAATACTGGAAATGAATCCTTCTTCAAAATCAACACTCAGTGCATGAGACAGACCCATTTACACAGACATGGTCACAAATTCACTCTCTGAACAACTCATTCTGGGCCTTCTTGCTTGAATGCAAATGAGAAGGACACAGATTGGCTTAGAGGATGGGCCCCCACCCGCTCCTCTGCGCCGCTGGAGCGCTGCTCTGTGCCGTCTCCCATTTCCGCGTTTGAAGCACGAAGACAGAAAGGAGAGGCATTTCAGTGAAAAAAACACATTTTCACAGAAAATAAAATTAAACCACTGCTGTTTCAGAGGTCCAGAGGGTCGGGTAAAGGACTTCCGAGCCTAGAAACACTCGCACGTGCTTCCAGGCAAATAAAAAAACGCAGTTCGCATTTCGCATTGCCTAGCTCCTCCGCAGTCCAAATTCTCTGGGCGTGATTTCCAGAGACAGGGGGTGGAGATCCAGACGGTGGTGGAACTGCATTTGTGTTTCTTTTTTCGATATGACGCAACATAGTTTCCTTGTTCAGAATCGCCCGTTTGAGCTGTGTCTTTTTCTAACGCAGAAAAGGATCGCAAATGCTCAGGTTAGCATTTCGCAACTTTTAGCCATGGGGGGGGGGGGGGGGGGCTAAACAGGGTAGGGGAGCTCACATTAACGTTCAAAAACCTCAGAAAGTGAAAATTTCATGCCATGGGACCTTTAACATTTAAAAGCTACATTCTTCCTAGCCATAATTGTCATTTCAGATATCACAAAGAAATTCTTCCTCGGGTAAATGACGTCACTTTTGCCTTTCATTTGTGTTTGTATGGGGTTCATCAATACGGTTATCTCCAATTCACCTCCAGATATCCACTACGTGATTTACAGATATCTGCAACTGAATTATAGATATCTATAATTCCAGTTTAGGTTTCTAAAATTTGATTTTGACTCGTCATAATTCCAGTTCAAGAAATCTTTAATTCACCTCAACTCAAGATATCGACATGTTCCTTTTCCTTGTCTTAAATTAAGTTTTAAAGTTGTAGATATCTCAAACGGGAGTTAGGAATAGTCCTAATGTAACTGTAGATATCCATTATCAAGTTAAAGATATCTTGAAATGAATTTTGATTAGAGATATCTGAAATTGGAGATATCTGTAACATTCATTCTGCCTCGTCAAAATATAATTACAGATATCCTGAATTGGAGTTTTGTCTTGGCAAAATGATGTTGCAGATGGTCATACCGCCCAGCTCTAGTTTTAAAGATCCCATGACATGGTACTTCTTGATGCTTTTATATGGCTCCTTAATGGTTCCCTAATACTGTAAATGAATCCGTCTTCAAAATCAACACTCAGTGCATGAGAAACAGAGATAAGATGAGAAAGAGTAATTTTTCTCACTCTGAACACTCTATAATGGGCGTTGTTGCTTGAATGCAAATGAGGAGAAAAGAGATGGCCAATAGTAGAGGGTGGGGGCGTGGCCAAACTCTCCGCTCTCGCTCTGAGCGCTCTCTGATCCATTTCCTTGTTTTTGCACGGGGGGAGAGATTTTAAGCATTCCATTGAAAAATAAACACATTTCCACATAAAATAAAATTAAACCACTGCTGTTCAAAGGTCCAGAGGCTCAGATAAAGGACTTCCGAGCCTAGAAACACTCAGACGTGCCTCCAGGGAAATAAAAAAACGCATTTCGCATTGCCTAGCGCATTCACAGTCCAAACTCTCTGGGCGTGATTTACAGAGACGCTGAGTACAGACAGACGGGGGTGGAACTGCATTTGCATTTCTTTTTTCGATCTGACGTCAATAAGGTGCGTTTTTTGTAACGCAGAAAAGGACCGCAAATGCTCAGTTTAGACATTTCACAACTTTTAACTATGGGGGGGGGCCTAAACAGGGTAGGGGAGCTCACATTAACGTTCAAAAACCTCAGAAAGTGAAAATTTCATGCCATGGGACCTTTAAGGAACTGTTTGCAAGATTCTGATTGTAAGTTTTGCAAATATGACTCATCTGTGTCTCGGGGTATGAGGTGAACATGTTCAAATCAAATGGAGCTTTCACTGATTACAATTGTGACACTTATTTTTACAAAAACATTGGATAATTATCTGTAGAATGGAAACACCGAGTTACAACATAAATAATTTGGCCATCAGGTCCAATCATAATGCAGAATGAGCCGTGCAGGGGTGCTCAACCTTTTTTTTAAAACGGGATCTACTTTTGAGGTTGATGGTGTGCTAAGGAAGAAGCACAAGGTGAATCCGATTTTTTTTCAAGGTCGTTCACATTTCCAGTTAAATGCGATTTGTATGTGATCTCCAGTGTGAACGTTAAACGCCCCGAAAGTGTCCCGCATGGGCATTGGAGGACACGATGACGTCACACACAGCGAACGTGCTCAATGTTTACAGAAGTAGCCTAAAGTTGCTGCGTACCGGAGCAAGAACATGTACCGCTTATTTGTTTTAAAGAAGAGACGGAGAAAGAGAAGGACGAGGTTTTTGGCCACGGCATTTTGTGGGGCAGTGGCAGCAACGTCCGTAGAAATGAACATGTTGGTGCGGAGTCGCAGACCAGAGTGGTGAGATTGCTACGTGCTTCGCCACTTCACTGATACGGAGTTCATATACTATTTTCGCATGACGTGAAGAACGTTTTGTGTACTTTGACTTGTACCACTCTCGCTGGAGGAAACACACCCAGGTCGGATGAATGCGACCTGGCTGTTCAGACTGAAGTCGCATGCCAAAAGATCGGATATGTATTGGATTTAGGACCAGATATCCAAGTGGCCTGGATCGCATTTGAAAAAAATCAAATCTGTGTCGTTCAGACTGTCATTAGAAGATCAGATACACGTCGCATAGGGGTGAAAAAAATCGGATTTGGGTCACTTCAGGCTGCAGTGTGAACGTAGCCCAAGATATGTGGTCCTAAATCCGATACATACCCGATCTTTTGACATGCGACTTCAGTCTGAACGGCCAGGTCGCGTTCATCCGACCCGGGCGCGTTTCCTCCAGCGAGAGTGGTACGAGTAGGCGCTCACAAACGTACACAAACGTTCTTCTCGTCATGTGAAAATAGCATATAAACTCCGTGTCAGTGAAGCGGCGAAGCGCGTAGCAATCCCACCGCTCTTGACTGCAACTCCGCATCCACACGTTCATTTCTACGGACGTTGCTGCCACTGCCCCAAAAAACGCCGTGGCCAAAAACCTCGTCTGTCTCCGTCTCCTCCTTAAAACAAATAAGCTGTACATGTTCTGGCTCCGGTACGACAGCAACTTTAGGCGACTTTCATAAACACTGAGCACGCTCGCTGCACGTGACATCGTGTCCTCTGAGGCGCATGCGGGACACTTGGGACACGCATGGGGAGTTTAAAGTTCACAGGAGATCACATACAAGTCGTATTTAATTGGAAATGTGAACAACCTCGCAAAAAAAACAAAAAACAAAAAAACGAATTTCACACAAAAAAATCGGAACTGAGCATTAAGCCCTGCAGTGTGAACGTATCCATACGCGATTGACTGGTAAATCGCGATCGATTGGTTGAGCACCCCTGCTCAATTGGGTTGCCAGCAGTGATGGGAATAACGGTGTTAAAATAAACGTTACTAACGGCGTTACTTTTTTCAGTAACGGGTAATCTAACGAGTTACTTTATCGTTATAACGCTGTTACCGAGCGTTACTGAACCTACTCATTTTGAAACTGGCATCATGCGCGACTCGCATAGGCACAGGGGAATTTTTTTCTCCCTTTGGTGAGGGCGGGATAAGTAATGATGATTGGCTAAAGCAGAGGTATGCAGAGGTAAGCAGAGGTAGGAAGACAGAAGTATAGGCAGTATTTTAACGTCGAGGTAAAAGGTAAAAACGTACATGTTACGTGCACATTGTGTCAAAGACCAAAGACTTTGTCCACGTCCAATATAAGCAACTCGAATTTAATGAAGCATCTCTGGACGGCGCACGCTTCTGTTAAACTAGTGGCCACCAGCAGGCCCCATGATGATAATCTCATGCTCGGTGCCGTTAACAATGAAGTCCACGGTGACAGAGCCACGCCAGCCAAGCAGCAAAAGCTGTATAATGCACTGACATTTTTTAACTAAAAAAAAGTAACGCATTAGTTACTTTCCTAGGTAACTAGTTACTTTTATAGTGTAGTAACTCAGTTACTACACTACACTACCCAACACTGGTTGCCAGTTTCAAAGCTGAAATTCAGATTGTTTAAACCTGTTGGGACCCTCTCGGATCTAAACACCTCAACTTGTACGTGTCCCATCTGCAGGTGAAGGTTCAGTCGTGTGATTGCAGCATTTAAAACGGGATACATACAGTTCTTTAAAGTCCAAGGTTCTGGGGGTTACTCACTAGAAGAATCGTGGCTGGTGTTCCTCGTTCCTCTTGGCCACCTCCTTCCTGCGCTCTCTCTGCTTCTGCTCCACCTCGTCCTTCTTCTTATCGGCTTCGGTCACTTTGCCCTCCTCCAGCAGCCTGCAACACGACACGAACACTCAGTACAAACGCCGTCCTGAGACCGAACACTCCAGAATATCCACGCCGCGAGATATGGTCAACACTGAAGATCCTGCATTACGCTAAACCGACTCTTGTGAGCTTTAAGACAGCTTTGAACGCCATTTCCTTCTCAAAAACAGACCTGGAGTTGTGTTTTGTTTTATTCACACACTTTTTTAATTAGTCTGTCTGTATCTCCAAAGCTCAAAACGCTCTGTTCCACCTTGTGATGTCATGAAGTCAAAATTTAAGTGAACAGCTCCTTTTACCTTTAGTTCAGTAGATTGGCGATTATCCTAACGATTCTAATGAAGGTGTGTGGAGTTTAAAAACACAGTGGAGCACTTCCTGTATTACCACATGATGATGTCACAAGGTGGAACAGAGGGTTTTCAGTTTGAGAGAAGAACTCAGCCTAAATCTGCAGGTTTAATTAAGTTATGACTACGATATTATAGTTTTTTTTATGTAATGCATAAGGTTTGAACTGAATTAAACACATGCTCATATGAAGTACGAAGAAATAAGCTGTAAAATGTATTTGTTTATTTTCAAAGGTTTATACACCATGGAAAATATTTTGAAATGTATTGATCATCACTCTCCACACACACTACTGTTTATGCGAGTAGAAAACGAGCGCTCTTACCTCTGGTCGGGGCGGAAGCGCGTGTCAGTCGGGGGCAGCACCTTCTCCAGCTCTGGTGTGAGTTCGTTGAGTTCTCGGGCGTATCTGGAGAAGCCGTAGTACTGGAAGTAATCGTCCGGCTGCTCGTCTGCACACGTCACACACAAAGTAATGTTACAACTCTCTCCATCAGAGGAACGTCACATCAGAGAGGGATTTTTACAAACCCTCAGATTCATACAACGCATTTAACGTCTTATGGAGCGTCCTGCCTCGAGTGAGGGGAGGATGGAGTGTGAGATTGACAGGTGGATCGGTGCGGCGTCGACAGTGATGCGGTCGCTGTACCGGACCGTTGTGGTGAAGAGGGAGCTGAGCCGAAAGGCAAAGCTCTTGATTTACAGTCGATCTACGTTCCTCCCCTCACCTATGGTCATGAGCTCTGGGTAATGACTGAAAGGACAAGATCGCCGATACAAGCGGCCGAAATGAGTTTCCTCCGCAGAGTGGCTGGACGCTCCCTTAGAGATAGGGTGAGGAGCTCAGTCACACAGGAGGAGCTCGGAGTAGAGCCGCTGCTCCTCCATGTCGAGAGGAGTCAGCTGAGGAGGCTCGGGCGTCTGTTCCGGACGCCTCCTGGACGCCTCCCTCAGGAGGTGTTCCGGGCATGTCCCACTGGGAGGAGGACCCGGGGAAGACCCAGGACATGCTGGAGGGACTATGTCTCCCGGCTGGTCTGGGAACACCTTGGGGTCCCCCCGGAGGAGCTGGAGGAAGTGTCCGGGGTGAAGGAAGTCTGGGCGTCCCTGCTTAGAGTGTTGCCCCCACGACCCGGCCCCCAATAAGAGGAAGAACATGGATGTCCTTATGTACACAACATTGTGGACGTCTCACCATTCAAAAGTTTAATTGGTTAATTCATTGGTTTAATTACTATGGCAACAATTCTAATTTTTCATCATTCTGAACTCCCGGGATGAGCATACACTGTTCTAAGAGCTGTCCCAGGCTGATGAACTCCCCAATCTTTGTTAAATTAGGATACATAGAACGTTGTGATTTGAAGTGAACTGAAATAATTTTTTGGATTGAAAATGCTGCGACAACGTCATTATTTCGCACGATATATATATATATATATTTGAATGTGCTGAAGCACGAGTCCTCTCACAGAGGGAGTCGTTTTACTCACTGGGCTTCCAGATGCACTTGGGCTCCGGCAGTGTGTCACAGAAGATGCCCTCGTGCCAGAAGCCTCCAAAGCGGTGCACCACCTCCCCCGAGCGGTTCAGCACCTCCCCGTGCACCTCGTTCTTTGTGCTGGTTGAGCTCCAGTAGCGCGCCTGGACAAACACTCAGAGTTAACACAGAGAGCCACACGAGCCGCTGTCGTGCTCTGCTCGTTAAAACTGGGCAGTCAAGATCGTTATAGGATTATGTAATGTACTATAATAATCCAATCTGATCATTTTTGCTTCCAGTATAGACTTCCAAAACAAGCAAGATTCCCCTGACACCAGAGAAAAGTTAGAATTGTTTCATCCCATTATTTGGAAGTGTAATAAAAAAAATCTGTAATGAAATTAATGGTTACATTTGCATTTATCTTTTGGCTGAAATTTTACACAGTGGGGCTGTATCAGTTTATGCCACAAAGTACACAAAAACACTTAATGCATATTGCAGTTTTTGTTTTGGAGATGTACTAAACAATATCTGCTATATAAACTATGGTAAAACAAAAAAGGGAAATGTAATGAGAATAGTGTGATCTTTGAAATCAGGGTAATAATGTTAGTCTTTTCTTTGGATCAATTAAACTGATTTTACCGTGCCCCCTCCCGCCCCTCCCCCGGGGCACTCACTTTGACGAAGGAGATCTTGCACGTGCACACGTCACTGTTCTTGTTGATGATGAGCACGTCTCCGTAGTGCTCCAGCGTGCGGTTCTGAGTGAGCACGTTGTGGATGCACGTCACCACTTTGTTCCACTCGTAGTGATCGTTGTACCTGCACCAGATCAAACCATCACACTGTAGTACTTCACGTGTACTAGTGAATACTGGAGCACTACTGCACTAGTGAATACTGGTGTACTAGTGAATACTGCTGTGTACTAGTGAATACTGCTGTGTACTAGTGAACACTGGTGTGTACTAGTGAATACTGGTGTGTACTAGTGAATACTGTTGTGTACTAGTGAATACTGGTGTGTACTAGTGAATACTGGTGTGTACTAGTGAATACTGGTGTGTACTAGTGAACACTGGTGTGTACTAGTGAACACTGGTGTGTACTAGTGAATACTGTTGTGTACTAGTGAATACTGTTGTGTACTAGTGAACACTGGTGTGTACTAGTGAATACTGGTGTGTACTAGTGAACACTGGTGTGTACTAGTGAATACTGGTGTGTACTAGTGAACACTGGTGTGTACTAGTGAACACTGGTGTGTACTAGTGAACACTGGTGTGTACTAGTGAATACTGGTGTGTACTAGTGAATACTGGTGTGTACTAGTGAATACTGGTGTGTACTAGTGAACACTGGTGTGTACTAGTGAACACTGGTGTGTACTAGTGAATACTGGTGTGTACTAGTGAATACTGGTGTGTACTAGTGAACACTGGTGTGTACTAGTGAACACTGGTGTGTACTAGTGAATACTGGTGTGTACTAGTGAATACTGGTATGTACTAGTGAATACTGGTGTGTACTAGTGAATACTGGTGTGTACTAGTGAATACTGTTGTGTACTAGTGAATACTGGTATGTACTAGTGAACACTGGTGTGTACTAGTGAATACTGGTGTGTACTAGTGAATACTGGTGTGTACTAGTGAATACTGGTATGTACTAGTGAATACTGGTGTGTACTAGTGAATACTGGTGTGTACTAGTGAATACTGTTGTGTACTAGTGAACACTGGTGTGTACTAGTGAACACTGGTGTGTACTAGTGAATACTGGTGTGTACTAGTGAATACTGGTGTGTACTAGTGAATACTGGTGTGTACTAGTGAATACTGGTGTGTACTAGTGAATACTGGTATGTACTAGTGAATACTGGTGTGTACTAGTGAATACTGGTATGTACTAGTGAATACTGTTGTGTACTAGTGAACACTGGTGTGTACTAGTGAACACTGGTGTGTACTAGTGAATACTGGTGTGTACTAGTGAATACTGGTGTGTACTAGTGAATACTGGTGTGTACTAGTGAATACTGGTATGTACTAGTGAATACTGGTGTGTACTAGTGAATACTGCTGTACTAGTGAATACTGGTGCTTTACCTGGGCAGTGTGACGTTGACCGGACCAGATGAGATGATTTCCAGAGACTTGCCCCAGAACTTGTTCTTCCATCTCTGATCTGCACAGACACACACACGTTCATATTACTGAAATCTACTGTGCGGACGTGTGCGTGCGAACGTGTGCGTGCGGACGTGTGCGTGCGGACGTGTGCGTGCGGACGTGTGCATGTACCTCCTATATTTAACATTAACATCAGATTCTACTGAAGCCTGTTGGTCTGTGTTGGTGAGTTCAAACTGACCCTGCCAGAAGGTGAAGTTCTCGGACTCGGCGTGGCAGGCAGAGATGGGCGGGTGATGGCTCACCTGGAAAAACACAAATATAATATTATTAGTGTTAATTCAAATATATCACGGTGTATGTTTAAAGTCTAATCCGATCATCAAACTGAAGGTTTTCCAGAGGATTTAAATACCCCCAGTTTCACACAGTTCTCAGTGTCTGTAGTCACCTGCTCGCTGACGTAGCGGAATCCTCTGTCCTCCCTCACGCTCTCGTACGTCTCTCCCAGCACGGGGTTAAAGGGCTTGTACCGGTTCCTCCAGGAGGCCCAGGCATACCCGGAGATGGAGAAGGCCGCCACGTACACCTGCACACAGGAGAAAAACATCCAGGCCTGAATCACCACAGAAATAAGATAACAGATCATACTCTGCATTTATTTACACATTTAGCTCATCCTGTCTTATTATCCATCAGTCCATCCTGATATTTATGTGAATTAGTGCAGTGAACTACAGGCCATCTACATGTTCTTTTCCCCCAAGCTTTACTGTGTATCGTACCATCCTGATGTAGGGGTCGTCTGTGTGGTTGGCGGTGTCCAGCAGCTCGGGGTACTCCAGCTCCTCGCTGACCCTCTGCAGGAGGCACAGAGGCTCGTTCAGGGCGACGGGCATGGACACCCGGGACAGGTCTTTCCCGATGTTGTTGTACAGGATGGAAATGACGCCGATGTGGCTGTTGTCCGTGCAGGGGGCGGGCAGGGCGGTACGGCGGCCTGACGGGGACAAGATTTAAGACCAAAGGTGAATAAAAAAGAAAGTATGACCATTTAATGTTGGCTGATTGTATCTTTTTAAAATTAATTTATTTTGGGCAAGTAAGCATTTTACACTCCTTTAAAACAAATACTTACTGAAAAACGTAAATGTCTTTGAAACGTAATGTCCTGAGCGTAAACAATACACACTTAGGTTATGCCATTTGCTTGTCTCCATGGTGATGTTACCGCTTTGGGATGTTCCACAGTGCGACATTAAACAAATCAATCTGGTATTTACTCCATTACAGGTGGTTTTATTTCTCAAAACCGCAAAAACGAGCTTGTTCAATTAAACGCCAGATTGTAGAGCGTTTCATGGAGTCAAGCAAGTGGTGGACGCGACTAGAAAAGTTACACAGTGCACCTTTAGCAGCAGCAGTGGGACTCACCGGTGTCGGAGCGCACGAGCTGTTTGACCGGAGCGTTGTTCAGACTGTCTCTGTAGTTGAGCGTCGCAGCAGCTGGAACACACACACACGTTCAGTATTACTCGTTTAAAAGGTCACGTTCACAATTACATCTAAACTGTAATTCACGAGCAAGGACCACGCCACGACAATGAAATACGACAAAGATATTGACGATTGACGTGGGTAGATGTGATGGCTGGGGGGAGACTCGGGGTGGGGGCTCCGGTTCCAATCCAAAATGGTCGCCCAGCCGATTCAGAACCCCCAAAAGATGGATTAATATGAGTGAACGAGGAATGAGCTCAGGAGTTAGTAGAGGACTGATGAACCTGAGAGGACTGTGATGATTAGGATGATTAGGAATGGCTGGGACACGGATCGTGGGAATAGCAGAAGCAGATTCTGGCTAAGGGTTCTCTTTGGTGGACTGGTCAGAAGGTGTGGAGGAGTCGGATGTGAACCGGGAGGAGGTGTACACTACTGTTCAAAAGTTTGGGGTCACTTAGAAATGTCCTTATTTTTGAAAGAAAAGCACAGTTTTTTAACTTTAACGTCTTTTTTTGACTCCTGATTTTTTTTTCTTTCTCCAATTTCAATTTTTTTTTATAGTGTAACTTTTTTTTTTTTTTTTTATAGTGTAACATTGTGTTCTGCGTCCTGATTGGCGCGGGACCAGACTAGAACTAGACCAGCACAAAAGCACAAAACGAGGTTTGTTACTTAGCTTACCTTTGAAGGCTCTGGACAGGTCAAACTCTGTATTTCACCATAAACTTGGTCTCAATCTGTCCGTAAGGATCCAGCGAATAAAATCCAGTAAAACAATTTAGTCCAAAACACGTGTTAGATCCATTACGACGTGTGATACAGCAGCTTGTCTTGTTTACCCAAAACCACGAGGCTTCCCCCTTCCCGCTCTCCTTTTCTCCTTCTCTCCCTCAGGCAGCGCGGCCGAGCAGGCGCTAGCAGGAGCCTTGCCGAAGGCGGAGCCCAAATGTCCTTCTGCGGCTCTCGTATTCAAAATGGCTGCCTCTGCATGGGGAAGATCCCCCTTTTATGTGACTATATCTAAGTCCAAAAGAATACTTTGATTTCATGATGGAAGTGAAAAGGCTTGGAAAACAATGTATTTTTGAATGGGTATCTTCAATTTCAGTAATTAACGGGTAAAAATCTTACACACTGTCCCTTTAAGTCTCGATCACAAAAATAAGCTCTATGAATGTGTTTTCTATTACAAAAGGATGGAGACGATGCATTTAGCTGCCTCAAATTTGTACTTGAGCTTCACTAAAAGTATAATTTGTGATTAAGTACGCAACATATCGATAAAGTGAAAAACTACACTTTATAGATCTGTTACATAAAGTGTAGTTTTTCAATACATCAGAAGAAAGTAGGTGGTATGCAGTGAGTGAGTTGTGGATTTGGGAGTAAAGATTTAGTTTAAATCAACCATTTTACATACAAATACTTTTCCTAACACTTTTCTGTTTAAAATAGTCGTTTTTACATGAACTCCCGTGCAGGTGTTGTCTTTTGAGTGCAGTTTGGGTCAGGTTCAGAGAGATAAGGAATATTTTGAGTACAAATATGGCTTGGCTGATATATTGGGCAGATATTTGTCCATTTTAGCTGGGAGTGTGTACGTACAGTGTCCCTCCTCGGGCTCGGACGTGCTGGTGGTGGTGATGTCGCTCAGTCCGCTCTCGTCCGACTGCTCGGCCTCAGAGGAGCTCTCGCAGATGATCACCTCGCTGGCGTCGTAATACTCGGCCAGGGACTCTGCCACGGAGGGCGGGCGCTGGCTGTGCAGGGAGGGTGTCTGGACAACAGGGGGCGCAACACATGAAACTGAGTGCAAAAGTATTCGAACGTCTGTAGTCATCGTCCGCACACAGGAGAGGGCTGCACACACCCGTCCAGTGGTTCCCAACCTTTCACATCCTACACAGTTTGTTCTTTTACTCAAATATTAGTACATCATTTTTAATTTTTTTAATTGTTTTTGTTATTTTATTGCTTTCACCGAGATATTGTGTGTAATTATATATTGGCTGTACTTGCAGGACAAATGATGAAGGTTAATGGTCATTAGTCAAATTTAAAGATGAATTATTTAACTTTTCTGGTGGAGGGTTTGCTGACCGCCAGTCTCCATGGAAATATTTCGTTGCCTGGAATGTTCTGCACCATCCATCTTTCATTTACTCAATTACAGGGGTTTTTGTTGCTCAAAACACCCCTGACTTACTGCGCCTTTCCACAGATCTGACCTGCACCTTGGCTTGATGGTCCCTTGCTCGTCTCCGTGTCGACAGTCAAGGAATATTCCAGACAAAGTACAAACATCTCAATGGAGACAAGCACCCTCTACCGGAAAAGTTAAACAATCCAAAAATACACAAAGAAAATCCCAAATCAATCCACCGTTATTTATTAAAATGAAAGGGTCAGATGCCCCGTCAGTGGTCCCCACAACCCGGTTGGGAAACACCTTCACTTCCATCAGACCGTGCTCGTGTGGTGTGCAGCCCTGGCTCCTGCGAGGCCGTGCACCAGAACCTCTCCCTGCTCCTGTTAGTGCAAACTACTGACTGAGGTGAGGGACAGGTGAGGGGACAGGTGAGAGACAGGTGAGGGGACAGGCGCAAGCTCCTCCCACAGTACACACCTGCTGGACGGTACAGAAGGATTCGTCCGAGGATTCAGAGGACAGGGAGAACGAGTGGACTTTGGTCAGGCGCGACTGAATGTCAAACTAAACACAGCAACACACAGAGGTCAGCGCACGAAGCAAACATGCAAGGGACATGCAAGGGGCAGGGACACTGGACAAAGGACAGGGACACTGGACAAAGGACAGGGACACTGGACAAAAGACAGAGACACTGGACAAAAGACAGAGACACTGGACAAAAGACAGGGGCATGAGACAGGTTATATGGGACACAGGGGCACAGGCAGACAGTCCAAAATAAATCCCACTGAAGCCAGGCAGGGACACAAACCCACGTCCACAGTTAGTCCTCGCAGTGTTAAGTGTTTTGTTCAAGTTCAAATTTATTTCTATAGCACATTTAAAAACAACGTCAGTTGACCAAAGTGCTTCACATGAAGGATAAAAGACAAAAGAACATATACATATATAACACAGTGTAGTAGAGCAGGTAGACGGCTGCCGGTACACGCTGGCGCCATCTTTTTTTGCAGAATAAACGGCCTGTATCCCACTTATTTTCACAGGATTAAATCAAACGTGTCCTGCCCCAGTACAGATGTGGTGTAAAAGAAGCTCTTAAAAGGTCAAACACTTGCCTGGTTTACACCAGACCGTATCACAAGTGATATATGGCCTGGGAGCACCTACTGAATATCTCGTAGTGGAGGTGTGGTTTACGATCGCCAACAGCCGTTTATTGGGCGTTACGAATGTCTATCATTTGGCGTATACGTAGCCCATAGCCAATCATGTCAGTTGTCAGTTCAAACTACAAGTTTCCGTTTGTCACGTAGTACGAGTCACCGTCTTTCCACCCCTCCCCGCTCTCTGATTGGCTCCCAGAATCGGGAGAGCTCACTTAGCCTAGTTGCCAGGCTTAGCCTGGGAATTCCCAGGCCGCTTCCGTTCGTTTCGAACTGGAAGGCGGCCTGGCAGCTCGTCCAAGCGAGAGTCCCAGATTTAGGTCCCCAATCAGAGAGCGGGGAGGCGCGGCAAGACGGTGACGCGTACTACGTGACAAACGGAAGCTTGTAGTTTGAACTGACAACTGACATGATTGGCTATGGACTTACGAATACGCTCAATGATAGACATTCATAACGCCCAATAAACGGCCGTTGGCAATCGCTAACCACACCTCCGCTACGAGATATTTCGAAGCGAGCTCCCAGACCCATATCTCACTTTTGGGATTTCCCAGGTTAGTCAAACACTGATGTGGTCTCTCTATCGAATCAGGATTGTAAACTCTGTAAACTCTGATTGTGGTTAAGGTTCTAAGGTTGGTTCTATAAACTCTGGCTCTGGTCTTAGAGAGGTAAAAAGTGCTTTTAAACTCATCGCCGGGAATAATTAGAATGTTCAGAATGTATAAAACTGTTTAAACTGAAGATGTGTGAAGAGTCCCTCAGTCGTCCAGGTAGAATCCATGGTAAAGGGAGAAATTCAATTTGTCAACTGGACAAAGTTTATTTGTTCGAAGACGTTTCGCAGATATAAGCAGTGTCCATTAGCACTCTAGCCAGAACTGACAAAGTAGCTTGGATGAGCTGCGAAACGTATTCGACCAAATAAACTTTGTCCAGTTGACAAATTGAATTTCTCTCTTTACCGTGTTTAAACTGAACTAGGTGAATTTAAGGTGAATTATCCAGTCCGTTTCCATGGGAGTTGCGGTATAGGAGGAAAATAAAGATATCGTTTTAAGCCCTATTCGGATGGGATTTGTTTTACAGGGGGATGTAGAGTAATATCACAGGACCTCTGTAATATAAATGACCCATTCACACAGGACAAGAAATGTCCATAATATTCATTTGACATGGGAGGAGTTTGTTTACGCTCTGCTGTCATGTATTCATCGCCATAAAAGCATCAGCTGAAGATAGAGAAGTCATGATTAGCCTATGTGAAATATTAGTGAACTATGCAAATTATGTCCCATAATCAGGACTAATTGAGCATACATGACCTAAAACAAGCCGAAGTTTCATGCCTCTGACGACTGATTTATACCTCTTGGTCTTTTTCATTGGTCGATGTGTGCGTTTGTTTGAGAGCTCCGGTAGATCATTTCGCTCGCCGGCAAAACAAAGCGCTTCAAGCTCCTCCATGTTTGAAAATTGCGGTAAATTATTTCTTTAAACGGATGTGACGAAATATTACATACATCTTTACCGAGGGTCGCAGTCATTTTACAGAAGGTGAAACTCGCTGTAAATTTCACAGATATACTCCGTTATGTTTATGGACATGGCGCGTTCGGACACGACTCAATTCCCTGGTAATTATTACTTCACCCCATGTCGCCCCATAAAACTAATCCCGTCCGAATAGGGCTTTAGTGTCAGTCATTTCCCTGTAGCTCGACTGTCTTGAGCACTTCTCTTTGTGTTAGTCACAAGACTCTGAAGAGTCTCAAACCAGTTTGAAACCTGCTCTGTCTGAACCTGTGATCTCTGAACCAGGACTAAACCAGGTCTAAACCAGGACTAAACCAGGCCTAAACCAGGACTAAACCATGTCTAAACCAGGACTGAACCAGGACTAAACCAGGCCTGAACCATGTCTAAACCAGGACTAAACCAGGACTAAACCAGGTCTAAACCAAGACTAAACCAGGACTAAAGCAGGACTATATCAGGTCTGAACCAGGACTAAACCAGGTCTGAACCAGGACTAAACAAGGACTAAAGCCGGACTAATTCCTATTTGTTCAGGAGGTGAATGGGAAACCTGTACGCTCGTGTTGAAATTGCAATTTTCTTGAAATTGCAAGTTTCAGGTTGTTCATAATATTATAATATTTTGTAAAAAGAATTCATCAAATAAAAAAGACTTCTGTAATAGATTTGTGTTTCTCTGCACAAATATTTGGACTTGTTGCTATTTTTGGGGTATATTTGCCATGAGTTTTGACACCCCTGACCATGGACCAAACCTGACAGTGAATCGTCAGTAAAGTCCTGCGGTCCGTCCCTGAAGCTCGTGTTTGGACGTCGTCATGGAAACAGGAGGAAGCTGGCGGTGTCTGGTCCTGTCCACAAACAGACCCAACCTGCTCCTGGTTTCACTGCTCAGGGAGTGGCTTTTGTGTAGCGAAAACCGGGTCTGTCACTCCCTCAGACACAAACATGAGCTCGAGTCTTAAAAAACGACACCTCCAGACCGTCCGGGAGCTCCTGCTGAAACCTCCTGGTGTGGAGGCACATCAGGGGACTGTGTAGTAGTAATGGTACTAGTACTACCTCAGACAGGGAGGCTCAAACATTATTTCCACAGTATTGTAGCAGCAGCAGCAGCAGCAGTAGCAGTAGTAGTAGTAGTAGTAGTAGCAGTAGTAGCAGTAGTAGTAGTAGTAGTAGTAGTAGTAGCAGTAGCAGTAGTAGTAGTAGCAGCAGCAGTAGTAGTAGTAGTAGTAGTAGTAGTAGCAGCAGTAGTACCTCAGAGCATGCTGTGGAGTCTATGTACACAGTATAACAGGAGTAGTACATGAGAAAGGGTACTGCAGAGTGTATATAAACAGTATTTGCAGTAGTAGTACCTCGGACACAGTACTGCAGAGTGTATATAAACACAGTATTTGCAGTAATAGTACCTCAGAAAGTACAGCAGAGTGTATATAAACGGTAATTGAAGTAGCAGTAGTACCTCGGAGTGTATATAAACAGTATTTGCAGTAGTAGTACCTCGGAGAGTGTACTGCCGAGTATATATAAACAGAGTACTTGCAGTAGTAGCAGTAGTACTTCGGAATGTATATAAACACAGTATTTGCGGTAGTAGTAGTACCTCAGAGTGTATATAAACAGAGTATTTGCAGTAGTAGTAGTACCTCGGAAAGGGTACTGCAGAGCGTGGCCAGCTGGTGGGAGGTGTTCTGGCGGAGGTCCGGTCCGGTCCAGGCCTGTCGGAGCCGTTCTCTCTCCAGAGTCAGAACCTCGTGCACGGAGCGCAGAGACGTGTGCACTGCAACACACACATTAGGCTGAGCGAGGGAGGGCATCAGGTGTAAAGTGGATGGTGAACCTCTTGCACTGTTAGTTTTACATCGTGGGGACTAAGAACTGCACGTGGTAGTACACATGATGTAACAATTATACCATCAACAACACGGGTTAAAATGGGTTTAAAATGGGTTTTAAAAGGATTTTAATTGGTTTTAAAATAGGTTAAAAATGGGTTTAAAAATAGGTAAAAAATGGGTTTAAAATGGGTTAAAAATGGGTTTAAAAATGGGTTACAAATTGGTTTAAAATGGGTTTAAAAATAGATTTTAAAATGGGTTTAAAAAGTTTAAAATATGTTTAAAAATGGGTTTTAAAATGGGTTTAAAAATAAGTTTAAAATGGGTTAAAATTTGGTTTTAAAAGGGCTTAAATTGATTTTAAAATAGGTTAAAAATGGGTTTAAAATAGGTTTAAATGGGTTTAAAAATGGGTTTAAAAATGGGTTAAAAAAATGGGTTAAAAATTGGTTTAAAATGGGTTTAAAAATGGGTTCCAAATTGGTTTAAAATGGGTTTAAAAATAGGTTTAAAAAGGGTTTAAAATGGGCGTCTCTTTAGGTCGGGTTAGGCTGTAGTGACTGTGGTAAAGGTCAACATCAGTGTCCAGGAAAAGACTCCAAGTCTATGTAATATCCCCTAAAAGCCTCGGAAGCCAACGTGTGTGTGCGTTCGTGTACCTCTCTGAGACGCCGCACAGATCTCCGTGTGCAGTTTCTGGGCCTCTGGAGAGCTGACCTGGGGCTTGGACAGTTGGGAGTAGAGGTACCCGGGCAGCGAGGGCACAGAGTTCCCCAGACTGGTGTTACTGCTGCCCAGGGTGCCCGTGGGGAACTGCAGACGTCAAAAACACACACACACAAAAAAAAAACACTCAACACTTTCAACAACAACAGTTTGGATTGTACACTTTTCATCTTGTTTTCAGATTTATTTCTTCTCACGACACCAGAGTGTGCTTCATTCTAGTCTAGAGGTAGTTTATTTTAAGAGAACTTGCCAAGAAAATTGATTTTGCTGCATGGACAAGTAATTTCACAACTTTTAAGTCATTTTCTGATAGATTTAAGTGTTTATATCTTCCATTTTGGCTGAGATTTTTTGCAGTGCAACTGCTTCTCTTTCTGAATGAGAATTTAGGATTGTTGCCATAGTGATTAACAATTTAAAACTTAATATATCTTTTAAAAGAGAAAGTGTCTTCAAAATATTGCATGTAACAGGAGGCTGAAATGAATGAATCGGGCCAAATGGAGCAGTGAAAAAACACATTTGTGATTTAATTTTAAACAGAACGTACCATTTCCCCCATGGCCTCGACTCGCGACAGCGTCCGGGAGTGACCGAAGCCTTTGCTGGTCTTCTTCTTGGGCTTCTCCAAAGTCAAGTTCTGCAGGAGGAAACACAAACACACACACACGGACACATTACAATGAGATGAGCGATGGAATGGCTTAAGAGAGGTGTGTGTATGTGATTGTGATAGTGTGATTGTGAGTGTGTGCCTCTCTGTACGTGTGTGTGTGTATGTGTTAGAGCTGGGCAATATGGCCTAAAAATAAAATCTCAGATAAAAAAAAAATAAAATTGATTTCTGATTTTAATCTATTTCTCTGCCCTACTCAAAAACAAATAACAGATGACAGACAAATGGCTCAAAACAATGCAACGTTCTTTTATAAAACAAATATATTACACCTTGCATCAATTAAGCTGTTATTGTTTTAAAAAAATATATCAGTTATATAAATATCTTTTTTATAACAGGGCTCTCAAGTCTCACACATTGAGAGTGTGACACAGGCAATTCACACGCCACACATGGCATTTCTCACGCTGAATTTTATTTATTTTTTATTTTTTTGTGCCCAGAAAATCGGTCTGTGTGGCTCAGTTTATGCAGGCGCCGCGCCCTTTTCAGGCAATCAGGAAATAGATTGTTCTGTTGTTGGGCAGACTGTAGAGTGTAGTTTCAGCTGCTAAGCGCACACAGCGACTGAACACGAGGAACGACAAAATGCCCCCCCCCCCCCTTCCCCGCGCTCCTCAGAAATTACGCAGTCTCACGCACGACCCCGCTCAAAACTTGAGAGCTTGAGAGTTTTATAAAGAAGCATTTTATGGAGCAAAATGATTCCCTGATTGTGGGAAAGATGGACTGGAGTGGGTAGTGTTGTGTTTTAGTTTTTCCTCGAGTGATGCAGAAAAGAGGGAGCCACTGTCTGTGTTCATGTATGTTAGCTTGTGCAGTCTGTACACAGCTGTGGCAACACAAGAAAAATATTTGCGTCTTGGTAGCACATACTTCAGGTCCAAAACTTTCACCATGTTAATGAATCTGGGGTTTTCCACAGTATATATGGGCACCATGTCTTTTACAATATGTGCTCGCGCTGTGGGGACCTGCACTTCTCCCACTCCGCTGCCTCTGCTTTAGGCGCTAGTGGTGCTTTGTGCTGCAACAGCTTTTGAACAGACCTCACAGCGAGCACTCGTTTGTTCTAAGTCCGACGCAAGAAAACCAAACCAGTTCCATATAACAGATGTAGCGACACCTTTGTTTGGTACAAGCTCCGCCTTTAGCTCACTCGCTAGCCGTGCTAGCTTGTACAGTGTTTGGGTGCGCCTCGCTAACTTACCCGTGTAAAACGTGGCCGTGCATTAGTTCCGCTCGCATGTAAAAAATAACTAAAAAAAAAAAAAAATCGATTTTCATAAAAACACATCGTCCTGAACTGTAAAGTCGAATTAATCGATAAATGGCGCAGGTCTAGTGTGCGTACATGTGTGTACATGTGTGTGTACATGTGTGTACGTGTGTGTATGTACACATGCGCATACCTGCATGCTGATCCTGAGCTCCAGGTCGGAGCTGGTGATGGGCAGTCCTCCCTCCAGCCAGTGCAGCCTCTGGATCAGCTGAGCCAGTTCCGTGAGCTCGGCCTGACACCGGGCCAGCTCTGGGACAAAAGGAGCACACAAACACAACACAGATCTGATTTAGATCGTTATAGTGGTGTTGACACGGTTTAAAACGATCCATTCTCAGAAATATGGTACATCTATCAAAATGTAGAAGATCTTGTGTACTGACAGTACAGAAGTGAACCTTTCCTGAACGTCTTTAGAACGATCTGGATCAGTACAGTATACAAGTCTAAGAGCTCATAGGCTACGTTCACACTGCAGCCTGAAACGACCCAAATCCGATTTTTTTGCCTCTATGTGACCTGTATCTGATCTTCTAATGACAGTCTGAACGACACAGATCCGATTTTTTCAAATGCGATCCAGGCCACTTGGATATGTGGTCCTAAATCCGATACATATCCGATCTTTTGACATGCGACTTCAGTCTGAACGGCCAGGTCGCGTTCATCCGACCTGAGTGTGTTTCCTCCAATGAGAGTGGTACAAGTAGGCGTTCACAAATGTGCACAAACGTTCTTCTCGTCATGCGAAAATAGTATATAAACTCGATTCAGTGAAGCGGCGAAGCACGTAGCAATCCCACCCCTCCTGCCTGTGACTCCGCACCCACATGTTCCTTTCTGCAGACGTTGCTGCCACTGCCCCGCAAAACGCCGTGGCCAAAAACCTCGTCCTTCTCCGTCTCCTCCTTAAAACAAATAAGCTGTACATGTTTTGGCTCCGGTACGAAAGCAACTTTAGGCTACTTCTGTAAACATTGAGCGCGTTCGCTGCGTGTGACGTCATCGTGTCCTCCAAGGCGCCTGCGGGACACTTTTGGGGAGTTTAGCGTTCACACTGGAGATCACATACAATTCGCATTTAACTGGAAATGTGAACGGCCTCGCAAAAAAATCGGATTTCACAAAAAAATCGGAATTGAGCATTAAGCCCTGCAGTGTGAACGTAGCCATAGTGGGTGGATTGAGTACTGAGTGGCTGTGTTTTGGGTGGCGTCGGTACCGTTGGAGGCGGCGTCGATGTCCTGGGTCTGCTGGAGCCAGGCCGACACTTTGCTGTTGACCCCGGGGTGTGGAGCTGCTCTGGGGGCGGGGCTGCTCATCTCCGTCTGGTACACGGACGCTGAGCTGGCGTAGTGCGGCGGCTGGGCACAACCAGACACACAAAATATAAGTACACAAATTCTGAAGGATTTATGGCAAAAATTTGAGCAACTTAAATTAAAAACTGGAAGTGTTGGTTCTTTTGGGCTGCCCAGTCCAGTCAGTGATTCAGACTTGGTCATCTGGTCAGTGAAATGACGTTTTTTATACTGTAAACTGAGATACATCTGATACTTTCTTAATCAGGTAAAAAAAGGTAAGCATATACAGTGGTACCTCACCTTACAAAAGACCCAACAAAGACCCAAGTTACGAAACGCCTTCACGTTAAATTTTGGTCTCTAGATATGAAAGAAAATTCAAGTTACGAAACGCGAAATCTCAAAAATTCAAATAATGCGCGCTCAGCCACACACATACGCTTTTCTCAGACTGGATTTAAACTTTTCTCACATTTGTCTCTCGTTTAAACACTCAAACTTTCATAGATTTTCAACAAAATGTATTAATAGTGAAGTGTGGGGGGAAGGGGGAGGGCGGACACGTGTGTGACCCGACGCGGGGCTGCGAGCACCCTCCTCTAGATCAGGTGTAAACCAGGATTAAACCAGGATTAAACCAGGATTAAACCAGGATTAAACCACCGCGGCTCTTGCCTGCGTTCGTTCATGCGCTTGGACTGTGTGCCGTCCCGAGTGGAGGCACATCTCCTCCCCTCCTCGCTGCTCGCCTCAGCCGTGACTCGTGAGGTACACCGGCAGAGCTAGCACGAAACCAGGAAATAGACCCACACGCGGTGGTTTAATCCTGGTGTCCAGTCCTGGTTTAGTCCAGGTTTAGTCCTGGTTCAGTCCAGGTATAGACCTCTTTTAGACCTGGTTTAGTCCACGTTTAGTCCTGGCTCTACAGTCTCTTAACCAATCAGGATGCAGAACACAGTGTTACACTATAAAAAAAAACTTGGATCGGGGCCTTGGAACGAATCATTGAAATAGCTACTCAACTTACGAAAAATTCACGTTACGAAACCACTTCTGGAACGAATTAATTTCGTAAGGTGAGGTACCACTGTACTGACTAATTCATTCTCTAAAAGATGTTTTATATCGACAACTGACACAATTTGTGATTTTATTTGTAACTATTCCATATTTATGTTCTATTTATGTTCTTTTTAGCCAGTTTGTCACAGTTGTCGATATAAAACATCTTTCGAGAATGAATAACAGTTATTAAAATATTTCTTTTTTACAGTTATTTTAGTTTAGACAGTTGCGATTATGTTGATTAATCATTGCAGTCCTGTTTTTTAAAATAATTTCAAATGTAGCTGAATTGAACATAAAGTGTCTTTTTGCTCGTTTTTTATTCTGTTTTTAATTTCATTATGCCATTTTCTTTTTGTTAATTTAAATCATAACCATTTAAACTGTATTTACAACTGTATATAGCTGATTGGACATTTGATATTGTATTTTATTACTTATTTTTCTATCTTATTGTGATTTGTTCATGTACATTTATTATCATATTTTTATTTTTATAATTACGTCTCATTTGACACCGGTCTCTTGCTCTTTTTTTGCTATTCCATCTATTTTCTGTTATATTATATTTGATGAGTGAGCGACTGTACCCAAATAATTTCCCTTGTGGATCAATAAAGTTTGTCCAAGTCTAAAATTCTAATTAAAATAGTCTCAAATTATATTGCCCATTTCAGCACTCTAGTGGTTCATTCATTCCATTCCCTGTTGGTGTAAAAGCCTCGTCGCTCACCGTGGAGCGCCGGGGCTGGCCCAGGCCGGACATGGGGGGCAGGGAGCTCTGGCCCAGGGACAGAGCGTGGAGGACCCCCCGGTGCACGCTCATGGCCTCGTTCTTCTTAAAGATCCGGTGAGCGCACAGCTTGGTCAGCCAGATGTAGAAGACGTCACTGCTCTTGGCCTGCGGGGGAAGGTGGACGAGTTACACAGGAGATTAGAACCGGATGGGCAAAAAATACGGTTTCTTAAAGTGGCAGATTTTTGTGGTTTTCTAATTATTAGTGGGAGATCAGACGTGGGAAATATTTATAAATACAAGTGGGTTTGATAGGGCTGGGCGGTATACCGGTGCATACGAATACCGGTGGTTTTTTTTTAATGATATGAATTTTTCATTTACCGCAATACCGGTGAGTGTGTACGTACAAAACGTCGGGAACACACAGCTAAACGGAGCGTTGCGCCGGGGAACTGTTTTGCAATGGCATGAGAGCGGTGGAAGTCCCAATTCGAGGGCTGCAGTCTCCGCTGCTTTTTCGGCGGTTCCGAAGGCTGTGAAAGCTGCAGCCCTCGAACTACCCTCCGTGGACCGCAAGGCCGTTGCTGAAATGGGACAGGTCCAGCCCACAGAGCCGAGACACGCGGCTAACGCTAATGCTAACAACACACACCATGCAAATTCCGCACACGGATCAATAACCCTCGAATTGGGACACGGCTACAGTGTGTGTCGAGCGGTGACCAACATGGACGTTGTTGTTAGAAACAGAGGAACTTATACTGAAAAGAGGAGCCGTGTCAGGTGTGTGGAAGAACTTTGGCTTTAAAAAATCTGACGCTGATCTAACAAACGTTCTGTAAATGTCGTCGGGCTAAAGTTGCAACGACTCAGACGTCACTCAAAGACGCGTTTGCTAAGGGGACCGCCTACGACAAGAAAAGCAAACGAACGATATTACCAACGCTGTTACTGTCCACTTCGCCAAAGACATGGAACCACTTAGTCCTGTTGAGAAAGGAGGTTCAAGGAGATTAAAGCTCTGGACCCAGAGATGTTTTACCAAGTCCAATTTACTGCAGGAATTATTCTCTAGATTAGGAAATGGGCTTAACACATAGTCATGCATGAAAAAAAAATACCGTCAAATACCGTGATACCAATAAAATTTTGAAAAATACCGTGATATCAATTTTTCGTCATACCGCCCAGCTCTAGTTTGAGTTGTAAAAAAAAAAACAAGTCTGTTCTTAAGATGCATGTAGAATCCCTCAGTCGTCCAAACAACTCAACAAACAAATCAATTCCATGGAAATACAAAGTTAAAACCTAGGAACATTCTTCATGAGAGTCCAACAATGTAGAAGTAAAAGTATAAACTTCAAAATCAGTCTAGGAGTTCGTCAAAGTACCACCTGACTCCTGCTCGATATCCTGATCCTGTGACGTAAACGAAGCTGAACTCACTGTGTCGTCAAACTCGGAACGGAGCGGTCGACAGTACCTTGAGGTGGTAGATATTGTCTCCTGCGTCCAAGTCGATGCGTTTGGACTTCTTGTTGACGGACATGACGGCCAGGCTGACGTCCAGGGCTCCGTGAAGCTTCCCCCTCATGATCTGAACACAAAAGAACGTTCAACGCAAACCGCCAAACTCCAACTGCGCGACGTAAATAGGATCGTTATTACTCACGTCCTGCTGCGTCTTGGAGTACTTCAGGTTGCCTTTCTCCAACAGGAAGTATCTCTGAAAACACAGATTTGATTCAGGTGATTGCTCAAAAGATTTTATGGTTATCGCGCTTCAATGAGCTGAAAAAATGAGCTGAAATTGTCAAAAACCACTTCATTATATTTGGATTTCAAAGGACTTGGGAATAAGCCTGGACTAAACCAGGTCTGTAACCAACCGTTGGCAGAGGTGGAGAGAGAAACCAAACTTTTTATCCTGTAAGAGTAGTGCTACTTCAAAATAACACTCAAGCAAGTAAAAAGAAGAGCAAGTAAAATGACTAAAAAGTAACTATTTGGACACAACATCCGATTCATAATTTGTAGTAAATGTATTTGGAAGGACAAAACATTCAATAACGCAGAAAAATCCGGGATTTTCAAAAGGACAGACACAAAACAGAGACACTAAATCTGATCTGAAGGAGCTGCGAAACACAAATGTGAGAATCATTTCAGACTGTCACATGAAGCTCTGGTCACGTGTAGACGGTGGGAAGAGGAACAACAATTTTGACTCAAAGAATGACGTAGGAGTAAAGGTATGGAGCACATTTGTTAACCTAAATGTAGATTGGGAAAATAAAACCTAAAATAAACCAGACGGAGCTAAACTAAAAGAGGTCTGGCAGTGCAGCTGGTCGGTGTTCACCTTGTGCCAGCCCTTGAGCGGGTACTTCCTCCTCTTCATCAGGAAGCCCTCACAGATGCCCGGGATGCTCAGGTCCATCGAGGAGCCGGCGATCATGTCCACGTGCTGCATGTCGTCCATCACCTCCCAGTTACGAGACTGAACACAAGAGCGAACGTTTAAACATTAAGAGCACACCGTAGAAGCCTCTGGTTTAGGTCTAGAGCAGACCCGGGCATTTCAAGGCCCGGGGGCCAAATACGGCCTGCAAGCCGACTCTGACCGGCCTGCGAAAGGTTGCTTGGAATTAAGAAAATAAAACCTACTTTCAAAATTGTACATAATGCATTTGTACTGATGCATTTGTACTGATGATCATCTGTGGGACTTCACATCTCCACCTCAAACATGAACCTGACTCTGATGCACTTGTTAAAACTCAACAGAGGCGACATTTCTCTCACTGATCAAGAAAAAAAAAAAAAAACACTAAACATGCAAAATTTGACTTTTTTTCGACACAGTTTGGCAGTTGGTCTTGTATTCTATTATTTGTCAAACAAAGACATTGTGGTGTCTTAATACAAAGTTAAGAAAGTTTAACACAGAAAACATTGTGGGGGTTAATGTGACTGAAAAAGAGTTACAAATGTTTCATGTTTACCATTGTTTTGAATTATTTTACTGAATAAATTCAGTTTTTGTCAAACCTCACTCTCTCATTACTTAATAATAACACAGAACTTACCAGCTTCTGTAAACAATGATATTTACTGATTTCAATGCAGAAATAAAATGAATAACCAGAGTCGACTTCAAACTTTTGGCCCTCCACAATATTTTCTGCTTCTCATTTGGCCCCTGGGGAAAATAATTGCTGCGCCCTAAACCAGGACTAAACCAGACTAAACCAGGTCTAAACCAGGTCTAAACCAGGTCTAAACCAGGACTAAACCAGGACTAAACCAGGACTAAACCAGGACTAAACCAGGTCTAAACCAGGACTAAACCAGGACTAAACCAGGACTAAACCAAGTCTAAACCAAGTCTAAACCAGGACTAAACCAGGTCTAAGCTAGTGCTAAACCAGGACCAACTAGAACTAAGCCAGGTCTAAACCAAGACTAAACCAGGACTAAACCAAGTCTAAACCAGGACTAAACCAGGACTAAACCAGGTCTAAACCAGGTCTAAACCAGGACTAAACCAGGACTAAACCAGGTCTAAACCAGGACTAAACCAGGACTAAACCAAGTCTAAACCAGGACTAAACCAGGTCTAAACCAGGACTAAACCAGGTCTAAACCAGGTCTAAACCAGGACTAAACCAAGTCTAAACCAGGACTAAACCAGGACTAAACCAGGACTAAACCAGGTCTAAGCTAGTGCTAAACCAGGACCAACTAGAACTAAGCCAGGTCTAAACCAAGACTAAACCAGGACTAAACCAGGTCTAAACCAGGACTAAACCAGGTCTAAACCAGGACTAAACCAGGACTAAACCAGGTCTAAACCAAGACTAAACCAGGACTAAACCAAGTCTAAACCAGGACTAAACCAGGACTAAACCAGGACTAAACCAGGTCTAAACCAGGTCTAAACCAGGACTAAACCAGGACTAAACCAGGTCTAAACCAAGTCTAAACCAGGACTAAACCAGGACTAAACCAGGTCTAAACCAGGACCAACTAGAACTAAGCCAGGTCTAAACCAAGACTAAACCAGGACTAAACCAAGTCTAAACCAGGTCTAAACCAGGACAAAAAAAAGCCCTAATTATGCAAGTTTCTCAGTATTGATACTCGCTCAAAAGAGTATCTCAATCCGATACGGTCTATGCATTGATTAGTATCCAGGAAAAGTTTCTGGACAACCCTAACACTGAAAACTGTCTGCTTATTTGTCTTACCGACATTTGACGAGAAGTTTTCAATAAATATTCAATTTCTCAAGGAATATCCCGTTTACTTCTCTGTGAGCGAACAGCAAACACGCACAGGCTAACCGTACTTAAAATAAGGAAGTAAAAGCACTTTGAATTGGAATTTTACTAAAATTCTGAATCTTTATCTCAATTTTTCTCAATTTTAGACTTTTTTGGATCACACGTTTCAGTTCCAACCCAGATTTCTTTTATGAATCGAAAAAAAAAGTTGAAAGTTTCCAAATTTGACCCGTTGTCTCAGAGTCTTCGCTTCGTTTGGCGTTTTGTTTGCGCGCCCGCTCACCTGTTTGGAATGCTTC
>JAVJIX010000022.1:5672500-5687500 GCA_036785185.1 Paratrypauchen microcephalus | reverse complement strand
CTCTGCCAGAAAAGTTACACAGTGCACCTTTAAGAAGCTGCTTTGAGGAGTTACCAAAGGTTTTTACTCTTTAAGACATCCCGCTGATGGAAAACTCAACCTTTTTTCGCCCAAATTTTCTCGAGAATGCAACAGACCTGAACGATCAGAGAGCTGGAGGTTATCCCAGAATAAATCCAAGATGCGGCCGGAGTTTTTACAGTTCCAGGATGTAGTCTGCTCCTGTCTGTGTCGCGTTTGAGTGATGATCTGAGGAGCAGCCGTCTGTGGGAGGATAAGAATGGAGCCAGGTATCGGGGTGGAGTTTCACCTGGACCGACAGGCTCTCCCTTTCCCTCCCTCCTCCTCTCTTTCTTTCTTCCTCTCTTTTGCATTCTCCCCACATCCTCATTCACTTTTACTACAAGAGAGTTTCACTATTCCTTCCTCTGAGATAGTCGGGGTCCTATAGGCGGCGTTCACGTGACGACACAAAACTGCAGAAAGTCGAGAGTTTGAACCGAGCTGGGTCAGGATTCCTCGGGTGGAGTTTGATGTTTTGACTGTCAAGATTTGCAGATTTGCTGACCTAGTTTACGGTTATGCGCCTCTGCACGTGAAGCCAAAACCGGCACAAAGTTCAAAATCTGTTCAGTAGAAAAAAACAAAAGACAAATGATTTTTTTTTCACAATAGTTTCAGAAAGCGGTGCCATGATTCAACCCTAAAGACACGATTGTGGTCAGCAGAAAGGTCTTAAAAAGCTGCATTGTGTCCGTCATACGCTTTTCTCCATGGAGACGTTCTTGCTTTGTCTGGAATGTTTCACAGTATGGCTTTAAATCAGGGGTGTCAAACATGCGACCCAGGGGCCAGATCCGGCCCTCCAAGACCTTTAATCTGGCCCTCGGCTGGTACCCTGCAGCTCTGCGTTTGCTCTTTTCGGACTGCATGTCCCGAGGGGGAGGCACGCAGTCCGAAAAGAGCAAATGCAGAGCCGCACGCGGTGGTTTAATCCAGGTTTAGACCTTGTTTAGACCTGGTTTAGTCTCCCCCGCGTCCCCCATCTATAACATCAATCGGCAAAGGTCCCTTAGCGCTCTTGCTTCACAGCAAGAAGGTTCCCGGTTCGATCCCCGGGTCGCCCAGGCCTTTCTGTGCATGTTCTGTGTGGAGTTTGCATGCATGGTCTGGGTTCGATCCCCGGGTCGCCTGGGCCTTTCTTTGTGGAGTTTGCATGTTCTCCCCGTGTCTGGGTGTGTTTCCTCCGGGCACTCCGGTTTCCCCCATCAACCCAAAACATGCACCAGGTAAAATCCTCCAGCTTAGGTCCTGACCAAGCCGAAGCAAGAAGATCATGGAGATGGTCCCTGGGCGCAGGAATTATTATTATTATTATTATTATTATTATTATTATTATTATTATTATTATTATTATTATTATTATTATTATTATTATTATTATTATTATTATTATTATTATTATTATTAATAATAATAATAATAATAATAATATTGTGATTGTTGTTATTGTTATTATTGTTATTATTGTTATTATTATTATTATTTTTTTTATATTATATATATACATATATACATACATTATATTATATATATATATATATATATATATATATATATATATATATATACATATACATATACATATACACACACACACACAGGGAGTCCTCGGGTTACGACGTTTCGTGGTTACGAACGCGCCCCCATTAAAAAAAAATATGTATATATTACGCGTCATTCCGTCTTACGCGGTTTAGCGTGGTAAGAGATGTAAACAAACGCGAACGGCGCGCGGCGCACGGCGGAAGAATACGCTCTGTTGTGGTTGTAGGGCGAAGAAGACGGCCTCGTGTGCGTGTCCAATGTGGGCGGAAGTACCTGATGTGGGCTCTGATCTGCTCCTATGAAAGCGGCAGTGATAACCAAGCAGCGTAGTGGTCTAATTATTGAGATGGAAAGGTTATTGGTGCTTTGGTTGGAAGATCAAAGTCAAAATCCGACTTACGACGAAATTCGGGTTACGACGCGTCTTAAGAACGGATCAACGTCGTAACCCGAGGACCCCCTGTATGTATGTATGTATATGTGTGTGTGTGTGTGTGTGTGTGTGTGTGTGTGTGTGTGTGTGTGTGTATATATATATATATTATAGGATGGGTTAAAATGCAGAGAAGAATTTCTCCAGTGTGAGATCAATAAAGACTACTTCTTAGCCAATCAGGACACAGAATACAATGTTACACTATAAAAAATATTGAAATTGGGGAAAATAAATAAATAAATAAATAAATAAATAAATCAGGAGTCAAAACATGTTTTGAAAATAAAAGACGTTCAAAAATGTATTTTGCATGATTTTCAGTCTGTATAAAATGTTATCTCAGAATTTAAAATAAATGAATATCGGTATCGGCCGATATCAGCAACATTAATATCGGATATCGGTATCTGCTAAAATGTTCACATCGGTGCATCCCTATCGAGATACGGATCGGATCGTGACAAAACTGGATCGTTGTGTCCCTATTTGATTTACAGAAGACGTCAAACACATGACGCTATGAAGGTGAATGAACAGGAGCTCGGGTGGTTGAGCGTTTGTCCACTGATCCCAAGGTAGAGCGATCAGATCTACAGGTTCTGGCGGTGCAATTCGCCGTCGTTGTGCCCTTGGGAAAACACTGAGTGCCTTGAAGGTGGAAAAGTGCTGTATAAAAATGACCATCGTCTCGGGACTTACCAAAAAATAAGCCAAAAACTGCAATAAAAACGCCGACTGTCGCTATGACAACAGTGTGACCGGGATGCTTGGTTCCCAGTCACCACGAGACGAGGCCCAACAGCTCAGACCTGTCCAGGGTTTGGCTGCTCATCATCTACACCACATTCTTCAGATGATCAGAAGGATTACTCCATCTCACTCAGGGTGATTCCAGATTCCAGTGTCACCGTGTCATCAAAAAGTATTTATTTCAGCGTTCCAACTGCCAAAACCGCTCCGTGTCGTTTATACGCGCTCGTTTGATTGGCGTGGAAGCAGCTCGGCACGTTTTTAAATGAACCATTATGACAGAACGTTTATTCATCTGGACAAATACAGTCAGAGCACAATACTGTATGTGCAAAATACACATTTGATAAAGGAATATTTCTAATCCCGTTTTCAGTACGCTTTTGTTTTGAAGATTCACTTATTCCTAAACCAGCCCACTGCTCTTTACTGAGTCTACATAAAAAGATCAGAACTAAAGACCAGAAAGAAAGCGTAATGGCATCCTTAAAAAGTTATTGACAGGAGTAAGAGGTTAGATATTGCAGTAGTAATGTTAGCTGTTAGTATACGTGCAGTACTCACAGCGATACGAGTACTGGGTGGAAGTATCAGTCCAACTTCAGGTCTCCAGCCCTGCCCTGGTTTCTCTGGACTCTGCGCTCTCCCTGCCCCGCCTCTGGGCCAAGCAGCTGGACGGACTGGACAGAACAGAAGGGATCAATTTTATTTGATTTCATTTCATAGGGACAGTGCAGATTAATGAACATCTACAACATCACAGTGTATATACTCCAGATTATAACAAAAATGCTAATTTCCATCTGTGGGACCTCACAGACCATCCTGCCTCTTGTGTGTTACTGTTTTTTTTTAAATGTGTGTGTGTGTCTGTATGTGACTACACACGACGGTATGTGGTGTTTGTGGTGTTTGTGTTTTATGACTGTATATAATCACATGAAGCTGTATGCGACTGTATGTAAGAATGATTTTAGAGCAGGGGTGGGCAATTATTTTTCCCAAGGGGCCAAATGAGAAGCAGAAAATATTGTGGAGGGCCAAAAGTTTGAAGTCTACTCTGGTTATTAATTTTATTTTTATGTTGAAATCAGTAAATGTCATTGTTTATCCAATCCAATCCACTTTATTTATATAGCACATTTCATAAACTAAAAGCGTTTCCAAAGTGCTGCACAGAAACATCATTTAAAATAAACAAATAATCACAAAAACAAGTGTGCACACAAATAAATATACCATAAAATAATAAAAACAATATAGAATAAAAAAAATAAAAATAAAAAAATAAATAAAAATACAAACGCTAAAAAATAAATAAATACTCTAAGAACAATAAAATAATAAAAAACCCTAAAATACAATACAGAAGTTTACAGAAGCTGCTAAGTTCTGTGTTATTATTAAAGGAAAAGTAACATTTTTTACAAGCTGAGCCTTATTTCTGTAATAAAACAAGTTGTTTTATTCACCCATAGCACTTTGGTGTCATATGGAGCACTTCCAGAGATGTTTTAGATTTGCGTTAGCCTAGCGCGACTTCTAGCCATATATAATATATTCCCCGAGCATGTAATATGCCCCGTGCGGTCTCCAAATAACACCAGGGATGAAAGTGGCCAATCATGAAAAAAGCGGAAAGTCACGGTGAAAATTTTCAATTTCTGAAATTTGGATTTCTATATGCTATATAATAAAGTAAAACTGTACATAAAAGTACAAAAAAAACACATTTTATTAACAGGTAGGCCTACTAGTAGTATATATTGGATTTGTTTTTGCTTTGCACTTCGTCTAATCAGACCGCAGAGGAGGAGCTTATGCGCGCTAAAAGGCGCAGGTGAAAAAGCGAGGAGCGCAATGGTACAGGCTGTTGCGAGAGCTGCGCTAACTCGCTCGGTCCGCGGCTCCAGACACGGGCTCGCGCGGCCCGCAGTTTATAATACGAAGTTTAATACGTGACATGTACTTTTGTTCTGAATACGGGACGATTCAGTTTTTCAAGGGATGGTTGGCGACCCTAAACACAACTATACATACATGTATATATACACCCAAAATCTTTCTCAACGAATTTGCGCAGATGTAAAAAAATAAAAAAATAAATACTCCGCGGCTGAAAAAAAAAAGCGGAGATCCGCTAAAAAACGGAACTCTTTCATCCCTGAAATAACACAAACTTGAGCACTTTTCAAATCATAGAAGCTCGATGTCTTAGTCTACGATTTCGTTTGAGTCAAAAGTGGCCTGTAATCCGAGATTTATCCATAGTTTACAGCTTTGCGTTTCATGTTTGGGTCCCGGGAGCTGAGAGTGAAATAAGCTGTGACTTCGCACATGCGCACTGGCGTCCTCATCTACTCGAAACTATGGATAAATCTCGGACTACAGGCCACTTTTGACTCAAACGAAATCGTAGACTAAGACATCGAGCTTCTATGATTTGAAAAGTGCTAAAGTTTGTGTTATTTGGAGACCGCAAACATGAACCCCTAGAACTCACATTACGGAGATCGCTAATCTAAAACATCTCTGGAAGTGCTCCATATGACACCAAAGTGCTATGGGTGAGTAAAACAACTTGTTTTATTACCGAAATAAGGCTCAGATTGTAAAAAACGTTACTTTTCCTTTAACATGTGCATCAAAGTCAGGTTCATGTTTGAGGTGGAGATGTGAAGTCCCACAGATGATCATCAGTACAAATGCAGTAAGTACAATTTTGAAAGTAGGTTTTATTTTCTTAATTCCAAACAACCTTTCGCGGGCCGGTCAGTCGACTCGTATTTTGGCCCCCGGGCCTTGAAATGCCCGGGTCTGGTTTAGAGTGTAAATAATAACCTTTTTTTATTGTGTTGGATTTTACTTCCTCCAGGTCGACATTTTACAGCTGTCCAGGGACTACTAATTCTGGCATATTTACATATTTTAGATGTCTATTAATGTGCATTGTCCCTGAAATAAATAAATAAAATAACTATAAATAAACAGTTCCCCCGGGTTCTGTGTGGGACCTCACAGTTCCCGTCCCACTGACAGTCTTTGTTTTAATGCAGATTGTGTTCAAACTCGCGAGCACAGGAAGTCCAACAGAACGCTCCACAAAATCTCACGGGTCACTTCAACTTCTTTATCGCACCGACACCGTAGAACTTTCCTAAACCGACGATTGTGTAGAAACATGAGGACAATAAAGGAGTTCATTTACGGAAAAGATCTGACAAACAAATCAAAGGATCAAGTACAATAACGACACTTAAAAAACACATAATCCAGTGTAATGTGTAGGTATGAAAAAGAAAAGTTGAAAAGTTGTTGCGCATAAAAATGAACCTTTCTGTTGATCAATAATTGTGATTGAAATGGGATGTATTGAAATGTTTTATCGTCACTATCGCTGTTATTGGCTGGAACCTGGTTTAGTCCTGGTTTAGACCTAGTTTAGACCTAGTTTAGACCTGGTTTAGACCTGGTTTAGACCTAGTTTAGACCTAGTTTAGACCTAGTTTAGACCTGGTTTAGACCTGGTTTAGACCTGGTTTAGACCTGGTTTAGACCTAGTTTAGACCTAGTTTAGACCTAGTTTAGACCTGGTTTAGACCTGGTTTAGACCTGGTTTAGACCTACTTTAAATCTGGTTTAGACCTGGTTTAGACCTAGTTTAAACCTGGTAAAGATCTGGTTTAGACCTAGTTTAAACCTGGTAAAGACCTGATTTAGACCTAGTTTAGACCTGGTTTAGACCTGGTTTAGACCTGGTTTAGACCTGGTTTAGACCTGGTTTAGACCTGGTTTAGACGTAGTTTAGACCTACTTTAAATCTGGTTTAGACCTAGTTTAAACCTGGTAAAGACCTGGTTTAGACCTAGTTTAGACCTGGTTTAGACCTGGTTTAGACCTGGTTTAGACCCACTTTAAATCTGGTTTAGACCTAGTTTAGACCTGGTTTAGACCTGGTTTAGACCTAGTTTAGACCTAGTTTAAACCTGGTAAAGACCTGATTTAGACCTAGTTTAGACCTGGTTTAGACCTGGTTTAGACCTGGTTTAGACCTGGTTTAGACCTGGTTTAGACCTGGTTTAGACGTAGTTTAGACCTACTTTAAATCTGGTTTAGACCTAGTTTAAACCTGGTAAAGACCTGGTTTAGACCTAGTTTAGACCTGGTTTAGACCTGGTTTAGACCTGGTTTAGACCCACTTTAAATCTGGTTTAGACCTAGTTTAGACCTGGTTTAGACCTGGTTTAGACCTAGTTTAGACCTAGTTTAGACTTGGTTTAGACCTGGTTTAGACCTGGTTTAGACCTGGTTTAGACCTACTTTAAATCTGGTTTAGACCTAGTTTAGACCTGGTTTAGACCTAGTTTAGACCTAGTTTAGATGTAGTTTAGACCTACTTTAAATCTAGTTTAGACCTAGTTTAGACCTAGTTTAAACCTGGTAAAGATCTGGTTTAGACCTAGTTTAAACCTGGTAAAGACCTGATTTAGACCTAGTTTAGACCTGGTTTAGACGTAGTTTAGACCTACTTTAAATCTGGTTTAGACCTGGTTTAGACCCGATTTAGACCTGGTTTAGACCTGGTTTAGACCTACTTTAAATCTGGTTTAGACCTAGTTTAGACCTGGTTTAGACCTAGTTTAGACCTAGTTTAGATGTAGTTTAGACCTACTTTAAGTCTAGTTTAGACCTAGTTTAGACCTAGTTTAAACCTGGTAAAGACCTGATTTAGACCTAGTTTAGACCTGGTTTAGACCTGGTTTAGACCTGGTTTAGACCTGGTTTAGACCTGGTTTAGACCTGGTTTAGACCTGGTTTAGACCTACTTTAAATCTGGTTTAGACCTAGTTTAAACCTGGTAAAGACCTGGTTTAGACCTAGTTTAGACCTGGTTTAGACCTGGTTTAGACCTGGTTTAGACCTGGTTTAGACCTGGTTTAGACCTACTTTAAATCTGGTTTAGACCTAGTTTAGACCTGGTTTAGACCTGGTTTAGACCTAGTTTAGACCTAGTTTAGACCTAGTTTAGACCTAGTTTAGACCTGGTTTAGACCTGGTTTAGACCTGGTTTAGACCTACTTTAAATCTAGTTTAGACCTGGTTTAGACCTGGTTTAGACCTGGTTTAGACCTGGTTTGTGTCATTCCAGAATTGGAGGACATTGGGGCTTTAAAATTTGTGAAAAATAAACCTTAATTTTTCTGATTTTCTGCTACATATTCATCAATAATAGGTAATAAACTATCAAATGCTTGATTAGCTCAGCTTACGGATCAATGATACTATTTTTATTACTTGATTTATTTGTTTTATTTATTTATTTGCTCTAATCACATTGTGTGGAAAAGGGAAGAGGGGCAGAGAACGCAAGTTTACTCTTCTTTCTGCTCCTTTCATTCAATTCTTGTAACATTATCATACTGTTGATGTCTTTTTATACTTTAAGAATGAAATAAACAAAAGTAAAAAATGTATGAGTGTTTTACTAGGTACATTACTCTCTCTGGAGTACTTGTGTAACTGTACACACACAAAACCTGCCTTAAGTCAAACTTTACATAACCTGACGTCCAGTTTCATGTATTCTTCGTTGAGCGTTTGTGAAGGAGACAAAAGGACACCGAGGTCGGCGCGTGTGGATCATTTTCGGGGCATGACGCTGGGAGTTTAGTCACGTTGAGGAGATGTTCGTGGAGTTATGAACGGTATGTGGCCCGACCGGTCTCACGGTACAGAGCACAAAACAACAAGCACGAACTCATGAGGCACACGAGGTACAAACAGAGTCGGAAATCCAGAACTCATAAAGACTGAAATCTCTATAAAAGATACGGGTTTTGGACGTATTTCAGGGACGCGCCGACTTGGGCCATTCCTCTGTCTTACCCCTTCGTCTTACCCCTACCCCTTGGTTTTGCGCGTTCTGACACTAAACACAAAGAAAACTAAATCTATATGCTTCTCTATAAAAAGGACACAATCAGAAAACAAACTAAACATCACTATGAACAATGAACTCCTAGAACAGGTAGAGCAAGAGAACTACCTTGGTGTGACACTAGACGCTCAATTAAATTTTAAAAAGCATGTCAAAAATATATCATCAAAAATGAAAGCAAGCATTAACTGTTTCAAAATTATTAGAGACTGTTTGTCTTTTGAAAGCGCCTGTGTCTTTGTAAATTCAATTATTCTTTCTCAGCTGTCGTACTGCACTACTGTTTGGTCTCAAACCAACCCGACCACTCTAAAGCCTCTCCAACCACTTTAGAACCGTGTTTATAACATTTTAGACAAAAAGCCAATCAGATTTCATCACTGTCTAATTTTATCCAAATACAAGTTATTAAATTTTACACATTTCTGCAATTTTAGCTATGTAAAGCTTGTTTTTAAATGTCTGAATAGACTTGCACCTGAACCTCTCAGCAGATGTGTAAACAGACTCTCCACAAGGTCCACAAGAGCCACCACACATGGGGACTGCACAGTTCACAAGAGCCACCACACATGGGGACTGCACAGTCCACAAGAGCCACCGCACATGGGGACTGCACAGTCCACAAGAGCCACCGCACATGGGGACTGCACAGTCCACAAGAGCCACCACACATGGGGACTGCACAGTCCACAAGAGCCACCGCACATGGGGACTGCACAGTCCACAAGAGCCACCACACATGGGGACTGCACAGTCCACAAGAGCCACCACACATGGGGACTGCAGAGTCCACAAGAGCCACCGCACATGGGGACTGCACAGTCCACAAGAGCCACCGCACATGGGGACTGCACAGTCCACAAGAGCCACCGCACATGGGGACTGCACAGTCCACAAGAGCCACCGCACATGGGGACTGCACAGTCCACAAGAGCCACCACACATGGGGACTGCACAGTCCACAAGAGCCACCACACATGGGGACTGCACAGTCCACAAGAGCCACCGCACATGGGGACTGCACAGTCCACAAGAGCCACCACACATGGGGACTGCACAGTCCACAAGAGCCACCTCACATGGGGACTGCACAGTTCCCTCATTTGCACAGACTGTATTTTCAGTGAAAGGAGCAAACCTTTGGAACTTTTTACCTGCTCATATAAAAACTATAACCAGACTCTCCACTTTTAAGAAACAGACTAAGTCCTGGTTTATTCAGCAGCAGCAGTGTGATCATGTGTAACTGCTGTATGTTTGTGTGTGTGTGATCATGTGTAACTGCTGTATGTTTGTGTGTGTTTGTGAGGGGAATGACAGAGCAAGTGTGTTTTATGTGCCTATGTTTAGTGTGATATTGTTGTTTTAGCTTATCTTATCATGATCTTATCATTATTTTAACTTATTGTTGTTTTAGATTATCCATCTCTTTTATTCTCCATTATCAATACATTTTAACTTTTTTACTTACTGAAATCTGTTTAAAAGCCCTCCTGGGGACTGGTGTTGCGAATTAGCTACATTGGCTAAAACACTGTGGTACCTGCATCAGATGTTAATCTATGTTTGTTGTATCTGTCCCTATCAAATAAACAATAAAGTAAAGTAAGGGCAAGGGGGTGTCACGATTCTAATTTTGATCAAGGGCTCGGGCTACATACTAGGGATGCACCGATGTGAAAATTTTACCAGATACCGATATCCGATGTTGCTGTTATCGGCCAATCCCGATATTAGCCAATCCCGATATTTATTTTTAATTCTGAGATAACATTTTATACAGACTGAAAATCGTGCAAAATGAATTTTTGAATGTCTTCTTTTATTTTCAAAATGTGTTTTGACCCTGATTTAAAAAAAAAAAAAATTTTATAGTGTAACATTGTGTTCTGTGTCCTGATTGGCTAAGGGACCTTTGCCGATTGATGTTATAGATGGGGGGGACCAGACTGGAACTAGACCAGGACCAGACCAGGACTAAACGAGGACTAAACCAGGTCTAGACCAGGTCTAAACCAGGACTAGACCACGGCGTGCGGCTCTTTGCCTGGTTTCGTGCGGCTCTTGCGTTCGTTCATGTCGAGGTTTGATGTGCTCAGACTGCGTGCCTCCTCCTGCACGATGAGCGCACATCGACCAGTCTCATAAATGTATTTTCAGCAGTTGTAATTATCGATTAACAGTTTAGCAGGTTTACAATTATGACGCTGATGTTCTACGTTACTTTTAGTGAACTGTTGTCGCGGCGTCTGTTTAGCCGACGTGATCGTTTTCATCGAACTTTCATGTATAAACGAGCTAGTTTTTTTTGTCAAGCTGAGGTACACGAGAATCCTTGACATTTGTTTACGTTTGTTTGTGTCAGTCGTTGTCGCCTCTGTAGACGTAGCAGCTCAGGTAGAGGCGAGGGACGATGACGCAAACGGTGTCCCATTTCTTAGGAGAACATTCGTACCCCAAACCCTCTCAGCTCGGTATCGAGGGGCAAGACAAAGATGTAGATAAAGGGGAAGGGGTACGCAGCCTTAGATCTTCCTGTACTGGTCGCTTCCAAATGGAACAGGGGCCTTGTCCAAACTATGAAGTGTCCAAAAGTGTCCAAACTATGGCCCAGGGGTCAAATCCGGCCCTCTGACCAATTTTTGTTCCTGCTGAATTGACCCAAATGATCATGAAGCCATTGAGCAGGACTTTTTACTTTAAATTCCAGTATCTCAATCACTGCAACATCAATAACAACTCGCTGCATTACGATACAGACCTAAAATTTCCGTTCTAGTTCTACTTTTAAGGGTGTCGTAGCTCCGTCAAACTCATAAAATGCATCCAAGGCTACGCTCAGACTGCAGGGCTTCGAGCTCAATTCTGATTTCTTTGTGAAATCCGATTTTTTTTTTTGCAACGTCGTTCACATTTCCAATTAAATGCGACTTGTATGTGATCTCCAGTGTGAACTCATGTCTACAGTTAAATACATCCAAAACAGTTGCAATGTTCTTTACCAAATCTCATAACAGCTCCTCCATAGATCCGGATGTCCGTGTGTGCGGTGAACAGCTCCAGGTGGTCCGTGAATATAAATATCTCGGTGTCATCCTTGATTCAAAACTCTCTTTCAAATCCCACATAAAAATGGTCAGTAATCGTATCAAATTCAATCTCAGCAACTTTGGACATATTCGACCTCAGATGTCCACACAGTCAGCTAAAATGTTTATGCACTCCATGATACTGTCTCACATCACTTACTGTCTAACTGTCTGGTCTCACTCAACTGCTACAGCTTTAAAACCCATCCACTCTCTTTATAAACGCACCATCAAAACTCTGGACCGGAAACCCCACTCTTATCACCACTGTCCAATCCTGCAAAAACACAATCTGCTTAACTGGGAAAACCTGGTCAAATTTGCTCATCTGTGTATCACATATAAAATCATTCATGTCTTGTCATCTCCTCCACTCACACAGTTTCTTCACATCAGGACGTCAGAACAGAGCAGAACCAGAGGGGCATTGAGAGGGGACTGTATCATCCCCCTCAGAAAAAGTCTCTTTGGCCAAACCTCCTTCTCTGTGCAAGCTGCCCATGACTGGAACACCATCCCCACCACAATCAGAAACCTCCCCACTTACACCTCATTTAAATTACACTTAAAGGGATATGCCACCCCCAGGTCAAATTTGGGCATCTCCCCACAGTCCAGAGACTAAAATAAGTGGTGGAAAGCGTTTTCCTGCTCACCCAGCCATTGTCCGAGTCTGTCGCCACTGACCGCCGCGGTATCTGGTGCTCCTCCGCCTTAGACTGGAGTCTAACGTCGCCAGAGAAAGATTTCGGCCAAAAGGAATTAATTTGCTCGATGCGTTTCCCAATTACTTTGTGTGTAGTGCACATTCATATCGAGTGCAAATAAATGTGCAAATCAACACGGAGAGCTTGACTTGGTCATTTTGGGTGGGAACTATTTTCCAGTGCGTAAGAATACAGCCGTATCACGCACCACGTTGTGCAACAGGGGAACTCCCTTCCCGGTGCGTAACTGGGATTCCCCTGGCAGCGTGCTGCGGCGGTCAGTGGCGACAGACTCGGACAATGACTGGGTGAGCAGGAAAACACTTTCCACCACTTATTTTAGTCTCTGGACTGTGGGGAGATGCCCAAATTTGACCTGGGGGTGGCATATCCCTTTAAAGAAATGGTTAATTGAGAGTCAATCCTGTCACCACTAACATCCACCTCCCGATGCCCCTGTCGCCATCCTGCCTCTGGTGTGTTACTGTTGTTTGATTTTGATTGTATGAGTCTGTATGTATGTGTATGTGATGCTCTTAACAGTTTATAGTGTTTGTGGCTGGAAATGAATGTATGTGGCAGAATGTGGTTTTATGTCTGTATAGAATTGCATGGAGCTGTATGTGACTGTATGTATGAAGGATTTTAGAGTGTTTTGGAGTGTTTTAGAGTGTATATTAACCCTGTTTTTATTCTATTTTATTATATTTTACTTCCTGTAGGTTTGACATGTTACACCTGTCCGGGACAACAGATGAAAAATGGCCCTCAAGCTAATTCTGGCATATTTACATGCAAATGTTTATTAATGTGCTCTGTCCCTGAAATAAATAAATAAAAAAAAAATAAAAAAAAAACTTTAAACGCCCCAAAAGTGTCCCGCATGCGCCTTGGAGGACACGATGAGGTCACGTGCAGCGAGCGTGCTCAGTGTTTATGAAAGTTATCTAAACATGGACATGAGCATTGAGCGCCTGGAGATTTTAAAGTTACTGTCGTACCAGAGCCAGAACATGTACAGCTTATTTGTTTTGTTTGTGGGGCAGTGGCAGCAACGTCTGTAGAAATGAACGTGTTGGTGCAGAGAGCGGTGGGATTGCTGTGTGCTTCGCCGCTTCACTGACAGGGACTTCATACGCAATTTTCGTATGACGAGAAGAACGTTTGTGTTAGAGATGAATGATATATCGGCATTAAAGGTCCCATGGCATGAAATTTTCACTTTGAGGTTTTTGAACGTTAATGTGAGCTCCCCTACCCTGTTTAGCCCCCCCCCCCCCCCCCTCATGGTTAAAAGTTGCGAAATGTCTAAACTGAGCATTTGCGATCCTTTTCTGCGTTACAAAAAATCGGAGCTCAAACGGGCGATTTTGAACAAGGCACCTTATTGACGTCAGATCGAAAAAAGAAATGCAAATGCAGTTCCACCCCCGTCTGTCTGTACTCAGCGTCTCTGTAAATCACGCCCAGAGAGTTTGGACTGCGAATGCGCTAGGCAATGCGAAATGCGTTTTTTTATTTGCCTGGAGGCACGTCCGAGTGTTTCTAGGCTCGGAAGTCCTTTATCTGAGCCTGTGGACCTTTGAACAGCAGTGGTTTAATTTTATTTTCTGTGGAAATGTGTTTATTTTTCAATGGAACGCTTCAAATCTCTTCTCCACACAAAAATGCGGAAATGGATCAGAGAGCGCACAGCTGAGAGCGAGAGTGGAGAGTTTGGCCACGCCCCCACCCTCTACTATAGGCATGATAGATATGGTCTGGTGTAAACCAGATCTAAACTTGGACCCAAGAACAATGTGACAGACTTGTGGAGGCCAAGACTCATGAAAGCTGTGATTAAAAATAAGGGTTATTGCACCAAATATTGATTTGTGAACTCTTCTTAAGTGTAAACATTAGTATTATGTTGTTTTAAAATGAATTTGATCTTGTTTCTTTGCATCGTTTGAGCTCTGAAAACATGGATCTTTTTTGTTATTTTGACCACTTGTCATTTTCTGCAAATAAATGCTCTAAATTATATTTTTATTCACCTTTAGACTTTTACTACTACTACTACGTTTTAGAGGATTTATAAGCTTCATTTTTCTGTATTTCTGTGGTGTGTTGATGTACCGTGACGTGCAGCACGGAGCGTCGGGCGATCTGCGACAGGCGACAGGCCCCACCGGCCACACTGCAGGAGACAAGAACAACTCTTTTTTCTTCTTCATTTATAACAAAACATAAGCGAATAAATAATAATAATGATAATAAGGATTAATACACTTCGTACACTTGGAATACTCGAAGTCGTGTAAAAATGTTGAGAAGTGAACGTTTTAAATCAAAATAAAAATCTAATGAACGGTTTTGAGAAATTACACAATCATTTGGATTTGATATCAACTACCACCTTTAGGCTACTGCTACTACCACCTTTAGGCTACTACTACCTTTAGGCTACTACACCACCACCTTTAGGCT